>PVKM010021283.1:0-22687 GCA_004027735.1 Carollia perspicillata
TTTATTAAAGCTGGGGATGGTGAAACAAGGAAGAGCTTAGCAAAGAAAAGGCAACCAGAGAGCCTAGGCTGGGCTGCCTTAGCTCCATAGGAAGCCAGAGAAAATAAGGGGCCTTAGGGACGGGCTCAGAGGATGAACCTCGGACAAGCAGCAGCTGCCCATTGCCTTGGAGTTTAGGAGACTCATGCCTGGGGGGCGGGGGGGGGAGGCGGGAATGAATAAGGGGAAGGATTGGCACTGGCTGTTCCCCAGAGGGAGAGCACACTCCCTGAGTCCTTTGTCTTAAGCCTTTTATCTCATTCTTGCAGGCAGGAATCTTAGGGAAGGTCTCAGGGGAGGGTTTCAGAAGAATATTCATCAGTTCTACAGGTGTGCCCTTTCAGGGTCCTGGTCTCCACTTGAAACCAGGAAAGTCAGCGTTCTTGCTGCCTGTTACTACCAAAACCAATAAGCAGAGGCAAGGGTTGAATCTTCATGGTGCTTTATTCAGATGGCCGGCCATCTGAGAAGACAGCAGGTGTGTGCCCTAACAGACCATCTTAAATTCCATTTTAAATTGATCCTTTTTATAAAGGGAAGAAAGGTGCAGGTAAGACGTTTGGAATTCAGGGAAAAAGTTAGTTGGATAAAAGCTGCATCATTCGCCTTGGCTGGCATAGCTCAGTGGATTGAGCTATACCTGGCCTGTGAACCAAAGGGTTGATGGTTCAATTCCCAGTTGGGGCACATGCCTGGGTTGTGGGCCAGGTCTCCAGTGCAGGGTGCATGAGAGGCAATCACACATTGATGTTTCCCTCTGTCTCTCCCTCCCTTTCCCTCTGCATAAAAATGAATAAATACAATCTTTAAAAAATAAAAACTATATTTAAAAAAAAGCTGCATCATTGTTTCATCTGTGTCCTTGAGCAGTGGGCCTCTCATCCTGGAGCAGAGTGGTTCAGACACGACCTTGATTGCTTGCAGTCCTCCTGAGGCACAAAGGTGGAACTGCCTGTGGTCTCCTGGAGTCAGGGTGGGTCACACCTTCAGTTCCTGAAACAACCAATGAGGGATTTACATACTTAAGACCAAACTGATACCAGTGAACAGGGTGAGGCGAGGTCCCATCAGTCTCATGGCTCCAAGTGGTTCCCCTTTGCATTCTCAAGACATTCAAATTATAATCAGTGCATTGAGCATCGACCTGTGGACGAAAAGAAGGTCACTGGTTTGATTCCAAGTCAGGACACATGCCTGGTTTGCCGGCCGGGTACCCAGCTGGGGACACTCGAGAGGCAACCACACATTGATGTTTCTCTCCCTTTCTCCTTCCCTTCCCCTCTGAAGATAAATAAATAACATCTTAAAAAAATAAAAAAATTATTGGCCCTGAATCAAGGCCAGCGGTATGCTGAAGCTGCTGGTTTCAAGCTGGAGCTTAAAGCAATGTCTTTCTATGGTGTGTTGGCCATTTCAGAGCTTAGGAAATGTAATGGTCAATTCATTAGAAAAAAACATCTGGAAAAAAAAAGAGAAGAAAAAGAATTCGGCCCCTAGTACCTTAGGTGGGGAAGAGCTAGCATGGGGTTTTTTACTGGAGAATTTTTTTAAATGATTTTATTTATTTATTTTTAGAGAGGGGGAAGGAAGGGAGAAAGAGAGGGAGGGATACACCAACATGTAAAACATTGATCGGTTGCCTCCCACATGGGCCGGGACTGAAAGAGCACCCTTATCGCAAAGGCTTATCTGCTAGATTTCTTAGTACAAGGAGGTCAGATTCCCAAAGACCAGCACTATCAGAATTCAGACAAGTTGCCTTCTTACCCTAATGAAGGGGGAAGGGCACCACCAGTACCTACAGGAGACTTTGACCCTCACCTACATTCTGGCTACAGAAGGAAATCCAGGCTCCGTTGCTTTGGGCTCTATAATGGCTAAAGAAGCAGGAGAACAAATCCTCACCCCTATGCCCGGCTCATGGCTGGCCTCCTCCCCCAGGTTGCACAACCGTGATCCTGGGACAGGAGCTGGTACCCTGGCCTTCTGCAGCCTTAGGACTTTGATCTTTGAGGCTGAATGAGCTGAACACAGTTAATGCCAAACCTTTCTTTTGTAACCTTTTTTGTTTGTTTGTTTGTTTCCACTTAACAACACATCATGGACATTGAAAGGATAAAGTCATTGCCAATTGCCATCATGGCACCATTTGCTGAGCAGGCCTATGACCTTGTTAAACATGACTTCCATCTTACTCTTCTGAGCTTACGCCCCCAGGACTGGAAATCAGGTACTAGAAAGCAAGAACAAAACATGAGTAACCTTTCCCGACAGACACAGGTGGAAGATAACATTGGAACCAACTGCAGCCCCGGGCTATAAAGTCCCAACAGCCCAGGGGACCCACGACAGCCACCCCCCCTCTTTTAATGCAACTATAATCCAATAAAAGCTCAAAGCCCCCAACCCTCAATGCTGGTATATCTCTCCATACCATGTCTCCTTTCTTGGAGACAGATTAAAACTTTATTCTCTATACTTTCTCCTCTTTGTGAGTTCTTTCACAGCCTGAATCACCAACCACCCTAGCATTTTGGTAGCCCATATGGGGACATTCTCTATCTCTCCCTCTGGACTGGCCTCCTGAGACCTATGACTAGGGGAACAGCAGGCAGCAGAAGCTTGACCAGGGCTAACCCCCTAACCCCATTTCTGTGAGGTTTAGAGTGAGTATTCTAATTGTCTCCATCTATTTCTAACTTGCCTAACCCAAGTCATACATTCAACTCCTGTTTGGAATTTAGGCTTAGCTCCACTGTGCCAGCATTAAGTAAAAACAAGGGTACAAAGAGGGGGAAAAAATCTCATCTCCCCCCCAGACTGTAAAATACTCTATATTCTTCTCCTGGAAACCTTGTAGCTGGTAAATCCTGGGAAAAAATTGGGACTGCCTCTCAATAAAGAGAAAAAAGGGGCATCTTAAACTTTTCCGCCCCTTCCCCTGATGAAACCAAAGTCCTCCTAGGAGAAGCTTGCTTTTCTTTCCCTACACTTTTGAAATGCAAATACCTGGTCTTCTTCAAGAACTCTTGTCTAGACCATCTTTTAAAATAAGAATTTTGGGGAGATAATTCATATCAAAAGGGGGGAAATCTTAGCTATAGCTGAGCAAATCAATTTAACTTATTTCAGCTATTCTTGTCTAAATTAGTAAATTCTGGTAAAAGTTATTGAATGTCTAGGTTTTTTTAAATAACATGAAATACCAAAATATAGATTGCTAGACTTTCCCTTGGCTTTTCATTACCAAGTGGCTGTGGAGTGGATTTAGAGCTACAGGTAAATGTCTTGTGTGCTTCACTGGAGGTGTGTGTCCTGAAAGTGAGAGTGTGTTTGCCAACACAGGAACCTGTTTCTAATGGTTATGAAATGTGCTCACAAGTCAATCTGACAGGGGACTCAAGAGTTGGAAAATTGTAGTCTAAGGTAAAGAGTTAATAAGCCTACTAAGGAATGCAGATGTTAAAGCTATTGTTTCAGAAACTGCAGATAAGGCCCAGCGTGGCTCTCCCGAGAGACAGACAGCCGACCTCCTGGGGCCCCAAAGATTTGGTTCGGTGGTGACAGCAGGGAAGTCGGTCTTTTCCAGTTTCAAATGTAGGGATTGCTAATTGCTTACTTTTTGGTCATTATGGAAATAAAGGTTTCTAAAAGTTAAGTTCAAATTAAGATGGAAAGAAACTCCATGGTTTTAATAATAGAAAGCATGAGGCATGAAGATGCAACTTTGAAGGACCAGGATTCAAAGTGATTTATTTTAAAGATGGTTATTTCTACAGGGATAAGAAAGTTTGTTGAACAACAATAAAAATTTTTTTTGAAAGAAGAAAGCTTGTGAAAGTTGCAGAAAGGTTCGTGAAGGTTGTGAAAGTTTTAAATTTGAGAAGCCCACGTCATCGACCACCCCAACAGACATTTTCCCACAGTAGCACTTACGGATGCACTTTATCCTCGGGACTGTACAGGTTTTTATTGTACAGACGCACGATAATTTCTTTTGCCAATTCCCTTCTTACGAACGTTTGGGTAATTTTTATCCTATAAACAACATAGTGATCCTTGCCACATGTTATTATTTCCTTTGGCTAAATTCCTTAGAATTGCTGAATCAGAAGGAATACACATTTAAAATTTTAATACATATTACCAAATTACCCTATAAAAATTATATACGGTCTGCACTTCCAACATTATCTAAGTAGATCCCTTCTTTCATACTGTCCCCAACAGTGGGGCTTGACATTTTTAATTTTATCAATCTAATGGGAAAAGTGATTTGTATTTTTTTCATTATTAATGTGTTTGAATAACCGTTTTGTTAAGGTGGTCGGTGGCCCTGGCTGTAAAAGAATTCACAAAGAAAAAAAGTACAGAGAGTAAAGGTTTTATTTTACTTTCCCAAAAGAGGGAAAGGGCTAGGTGGGGACTTTGAGCTTTTATTGGATTAAAAAGGGTGGGGGCAGTTGCGGGACCCCTGGGCTGTTTTTACACAGGCTGCAGTTTATTCCAATCTTATCTTCTGCCTGTAGCCGTAGGGAGAGGTTAGTCAAGTTGTATTCTTCTTGCTTCCCAGGAATTTCCAGTCCTGGGGACAAGCTCAAAAGAGGAAGATGGCAGTCACATTTAAGGAAGTCATGGGCCTGCTTGGCAAATGGTGCCAAGGTAACAAAGGGCACTGGCTTTGTCCTTTCACATTTCATAGCTAGTTTTCTTTCTTCTCTTGAGAACTACCTGTTAAGGACTTTGCCTATTTTTATCAAAATATGTGTCTTTTTCTTATTGATTTTTTAGTAGTTCTTTACAAAGTAAGATTTGAACCCTTTGACCATTAAATACTGCAGTCTTCTTCTACTTTGGCGTGTGTCTTTTAATCTTTTTTTATGCCGATTTTTGCTGGAAAACTTTCACTTTTAGATAGTGAAAACTCAACATTTTCCTTTGTAATTTGTAATTTTGGTTTTAAAATTAAGAAAGGCCTCCACCCCAAGATTATAAAAATAGTCTTATTTTTTCTTTCTTTGTTTGTTTAATATTCAAACCTTCAAACCTTCTGAAATTTATCTTGTGTGTAGTATAAGGTAGGAACCCAACTCTCCCCCCCCAAATGGTTAGTTAGTTATGTGGACATTTAACGTGGCATCTTAGGCACGTTGTGAACTGGCCTCATCCTCCTCCAGTTTTTCCCCCCACTTTTCTCCCAGGAACCCCATGTTCCCTTCTTATCAAACCACACGTGGTCCCTGGAATGCAACATCATGCCTACTTCAGTCTGCCACAGCTCGGGACATGATAGTTCCTCTGCTCAGACCACCCCTTCCAGCTACCTCTAACTCCCTGACCAGCAACTGGTTAGCCTTCCAGTAAATTCCTGGCATATGGTAGGTAGCTTTAAAGGTATGTCAACTGGATGAATAAATCAATCACTTCTACCCACTTTCAGCACAGAGTGGCCTCTGTGGGTGATGTGCAATGGAAGGATGTAAAATTGGGAAGTGAATTTCACAGGAGAAATCAGCACTGTCATATGACTTAATCTGTCTGCTTCCTGCTGTGGTTCTGCCTTGCCTTGCCGGCCCTGCCCATAGCACGCCATCCTCTTCCCCTCTCTTTCCTAGCGCCAGACCACGGGTTTCCCTTGGCTGCAGCCTCCTTTCCACCATTTTAATGCAGCATTGATCTGTGTGACTGTGATTCCTGCCCTGACATAATTACAGCTTCTATACCAACACCTACAGTGCTACATAAACGTGTGCACATGAAACTGGAAAGGACTGGCACCCGTGCTGCCTGTCACATACCGAACCCAGTAAGCAGAGAGGGGCTGAATCTTTATGGGCGCTTTATTTGGATTGACAGCGATCTGAGAAGACAGCACCTTCACACCCTAACAGATCGTCTTACAGTTCCTTCCAAGCCAGCCTTTTTTATAACAGAGAACAAAGTGTAGTGAGGGGTTTTGAAATGTAAAGAAAGTTAGATTAAAAACAAAAACACTTGCAGTATTCTTGCCCTGGGCAGTTAGCTGTTCCCAGGGGCTGGCAGTTATCTGCCTCTCCCTGGAACACAAAGGCCAGGATGCCTCCACCTGTTCCCCAGGCGGTAATCTTTAGCAGTGCCCCAGGAGGTCAGCTGTCTCTCGGGAGAGCCAGCACGGGCCTTATCTGCAGTTTCTGAAACAATAGCTTTAACATATGCATTACCTACTAGGCTTATAAACTATTTACCTTAAATTAAAATTTTCCAACTCTGGAGTCCCCTACCATATCCACCTGTGTGGGCATGACAGCAAGGCAGAGAGAGGGTGCAACCTTTCCGCAGAATCCTCCTCCGTTCAGGGATCTGGCTGTCTCTCCAGCAGGGGTGTCAAACTCATGTCGCTGGGGGCCACATCAGCCTCGCCATTGCCTTCAAAGGGCTGAATGTAATTTCAACTTCTTAACATTTAAGGAGTAGTTACATTTATACAGTCCTAAAATTATTTAAGCCCTTTGAAGGCAACCAAGAGGCTGATGGCAGCCCTGGTGAAAATGAGTTTGACACCCCTGCTCTAGGGTCTGGGTAAGAATTTCAGCAGCTTATCTGGGTGTATAGAGGATAGTTCTCCTCCCCCAGCCTAGCTTGCAGCAGTTTATTCTGAATACAAATAATAATCACCACCATTCACAAAGTTCCTACTATGTACTGCCAGGCACTTTACATCCATTGTTTCATTTAATCTGTTGACCTTAAAAAAGACAAAGAGCCAGTTATTTTCCAGCAAAATGAGTTTATTCTGAAATAGCAGAGGAATTTTCTCTGGAACCATACACAAGTCCCAAGAACAAAGGAAAGGGGTTTGCTTTTTATGGAGGGAGGGAAGTTGGGAGGAGTTGTTTTAGAAGAGTTGTGAGTGGCAATTTCAAATTGGCTGGGATATATCACCCTGGCTAGTGTGGCTCAGTGGGTTGAGCGCCAGACTGCAAACCAAAATGTTACTGGTTCGATTCCCAGTCAGGGCACATGCCTGGGTTGCAGGCCAGGTCCCTGTTTGGGGTCATGTGAGAGGCAACTGATTGATGTTGCTCTCCCTCTTTCTCCCTCCCTTCCCATCTCTCTAGAAATGAATTTAAACTCTATTTGCCCAAGGTAACACAGCTATTAAAGGCCCTGGCAAAGATTTAAACACAATCGTATCTAAATGACCATCCTGGTTGATTCACAACCAGTGTAGTCGGGCTGCCTCCAGGCTGGAGGTTCAGGGCTGTGAGATGCCCAGTTCCCCAGCCTGACAATCTAGGCACTGCATAACCACCACCAAACTTCCTGAGTAGTACACTTCACTGTATATGCCCGTTCAATGATTCAGTAGCCTTTGTTGATCTTAGTGAAATGTACGCTGTCTTTAAGCCTGTGATGGTTTAAGAGTAGTGGGCAGAAGGGATTTCTGAGAAAATTCTATTCTGTGCCTTAAATATTTATGACATGAATGTTTAATGTGGCTGCACAGTAAGTTTCATTGGGTATTCTTTGTGTCTGTTTTCTAGTTCTGTGCCAAAGTGTTACAGAACAGACCCAAGGGGGGGTGTACAATATACTGTTACCGAAAGGACCCCCCACTAGGTTCGCTATGCCTGCCACCAGAGGAAAGACGTCTCTCAATGCCAGAGATTTGTGAAAAGGAAAGGAGTTATTTATTTAAAAGCTATACAGACTTAGAGTAGTGACTTAATGTCTTCATTAAAATACTAACGTCCTTTAGATACCCACAGCCACACACAGTCCTTCCTTCTCCCTCTGCCCAGTACTGGGTACCGTATCTCAGGAAAAGAAGTAGACGTCTGTGATTCGGGCTCCCAGCACCATCCGCTGTGTCACTGCCATGATCTCCAGTTAATCTAAAGCCATGTGGCACCTTTTCATGTCCCACCACCAAGAGTCCTTTCACCCCTTTTCTTCCAGTCAGTCTCTTCTGCTTCCTAAGCCACGTGGCAAAAGGGAGCACCCCAAAGCCATGTGGTCCTGACTCTCACCAAAGCCACAGAGTCCCCACTCTGCCAAAGCCGACTGATTCTCCCTCCTATGGCTCCATGTCTGGGTTTAAATCCCCACGCCAATCTTCCCCTGCAGCCCCATTTCCGACTCCTCCTACAATCAGTTACACCTGCCAGCATTCCTGTATTCTTCCAGCTTTACCGGGCTGCCATCATAAGTCTGGGCAGTTGTGGCCCCATGGCATGGAGCCAGTCTTCCCCAAGTTCTCACACAGGCACTGTAACCAGGGGAGTTGCCTCCCAGTTACATCTTGGGTGGAAGTCACTCCCTTCTCCCTGGCTCAAAGGATGGCCACAGCTATTTAACATATCCATGAAACCAGTTAAAGGTTACAGATATGTTAAATGACCATGCTAGAGGTTAGCTGCAAAGCTGTTGTTACACAACCCAGCTCTGGATAGCCCTGCTCCATGTGTCCCATTCCCCCATCTCAGACTTGTGGGGGTGAGGACATCTTATATATTTTTTTCTAATATTTCCTGGACGCTTTGCATTCTGGACCCCATTACAAATCCCTCTTGGCTGCACCCTGTTACAAAAGGAAGGAGAACAGCTGCTGGGTTCCTAAAGTGCAGGCATCGCACTCTTGCCATGGGCAGACAGGCACTAAAAAGAACCAACTGGATGTTAGAATGGTGGACTCGAGTCTTTGACATGTCTGGATTGGCTTTTTTTTTTTTCTTGTGGGATACACACTTTCATCTGTGGATGGCATGCTTGGAGTGCATATTTTGGAGACATTTAAAATAAAGGTGTGAACAGTTGGGTTGGCTACGAGGCCTGCAGCAAAGAATTTTAAGCAAAGGCAGACCTCTTATCCTGAAGATTTCCAGGCATTTATGACAGTGTAATAGGAGTTTAAAATGTAAATAGAAGTTAAAGCTGGCACTCTGTTCCGACCTCTGATAACTCCCTGCTGGCCCCCAGGCTCCAGACGACCACCTGCTGACTAGTTGACTCCCTGTTTCAGACTCAGTTAGAGATTCACTATCTCTTTGTCCTGGCCCCTGGCAATTTACGCCCTCTGCTTCTGTGTCCTTGGCTCCCACTCTCCTGCTCCCTGCTTGTGCTGCGTGACCCCTCTTCTCTCCACTTCGTTACAAAGGTATTTAACCACCTGCCTGACCCCTCCTCAGCGCCCAGAATTTGGAGGCTGTCTCCTCTGGGTCCACATGCGTTAATAAAGCACTCACTCCGTTGACCCTATGTCGTGTCAGAGGCCGTTTTTCCGCAACAACAGCATAGCTCACGGACCAAGTTGAAAGGCAGCTGGATGGATGCTCATGGGCTAGATCAAACAACTTTAAATTTTAATAAATTTTTATTAACCAAAAAAAGAGAAACACATATATACTCTCTTTGAAATTAGCCAAAAATTTTTAATGTTTTTTAAAGATTTATTTATTTTTAGACAGAAGGGAATAGAAGGGAAGGATAAAGAGAGGGAGAGAAACATCACTGTGTGGTTGCCTCTCACGTGCCCCCTACTGGGGACCTGGCCTACACCCAGGTACGTGCTCTGACTGGGAATCGAACCAGCAACGCTTTAGTTTGCAGGCCAGCACTCAATCCACTGAGCCACACCAGCCAGGTCCTTTTCCTGACTTCTAAATGTTGCAGGGCAGAACAGAACCTTGGTCCTCATTTCTCTGTCTCACTTACTCCCTGGGTAAGTTCATCCAGTTTCAGGACCTTAAACATTTACACAGCCCTGATCTCACCACTGGCCTCCAGACTCCTATACCCAAGAGGGGAGCTTGGCTCCCCTCTTTTAAGTCTGAGAGGGATTTCCAATTCAACTTGTAGAAAAAGCACTCTTTCTTCCTTACCACTCATGTACTGCTTTCTCAGTGTTCCTCATTTTGGTAAAGGACACCAAGATTTGTTTAGTTGCTCAGGTCAACATCCCAAGGGTCTTCCTTTATTCTTCTTTACTTCATTTAATTCATCCTTTCAGCTCTGTCTTCAAAACGCATCCTGAATCTGACCAGTTCTCACCACCTCATTATTTCTACCATTATCTAAGTCACTACTACCTCAAATATGTTTTACCCTTAGAGTTTCCTAAGCAGCCACAGATGCAGTCTGGATGCCTGTATAAGGCCTGGCTTATTCACTGAAACCAAAGGCCTAAGCCTCAACTCAGCTTTTGTTGGGAATTCTTAACTCAGGGGAGCTTCCTAACATTTATATACTCAGAAAGGACTCATACAGAATTAGCCGTGAACACATAGCTCAGTTGGTTAGGCCATCGTCCTGACTGATACACCAAGGTTGTAAGTTCAATCTCCAGTCATACAATAAGATTGACGTATCTCCCACACATGAATGTTTCTTTCACTCTCTTTCTCCCTTCCCCTCTCTCTAAAAAAGTAAATTAATAAAATCTTAAAAAAAAAAAATCAACCAGCCCTGGCTGGTGTGGCTCAGTGGATGGAGTACCTGCCTATAAACCAAATGGTTGCTGGTCCAATTCCCAGTCAGGGCACATCCCTGGGTTGTGGGCCAGGTCCCCAGTGGGGGGTGTTTGAGAGGCAACCACACACTGATGTTTCTCTCCCTTTCCTCCTCCTTCCCTTCCCTTCTCTCTAAAAGTAAATAAATAAATTATTTAAAAAAATTAACCATTGAATGCATAAATAAGTGGAACAACAAATCAATGTTTCTCTCTCCCGTTCCTCTCTAAAATTAGTAAATAAAAATTAAGGGAAGGAGTATAAGGGAACTAAATGGTAATGGAAAAAATAAAATAAAATAAATATAAAAAAGCCCGGGCTGGTGTGGCTCAATAGATTGAACACTGGTGTGTGAACTGAAAGGTCACTGGTTCAATTCCCAGCCAGAGTATATGCCTGGGTTGCCAGCCAGGTCCCCCATTGGGGGACTGCAAGAGGCAACCAATCAATGGTTCTCTCTCTCTTTCTCCCTCCCTTTCTCTCTCTTAAAAAAAAAATATATAATTTATATAATTATGTATATAATTTATATATATTATTATAGAGATAATTTAAATTATCTATATACTTTATTATATATATAATAAAAATTAAATAAGCACATAAACCTTAAAATGATATTAGAAAATCAATATATTAATTTACCATGTAAAGACTACTTTTTTTTTAAAGACTACTTTTCAAGAATGGGTATGCTCCTGCCTGCCCTCCAGAACTCTCTCTTCCTGGCATTAAGGAATATAGGAGGCAAAATGTTAGTAAGAATTGTGCTTTGATGTGGAAGGAATCAGGGAAAAGGCACTAAAATGGTTCTAAGGACTAATTCACTCTGGCTTAAGGAAAGCCAAGGGGCTCTAAAGACCCCCATTCCCCACATCAGAAATGCCCTGCCCAGTGACTCCCTCCCTTCCATAGCAATTTATACCATCTCAAGTTCTTCAGTTAGCGTCATCAGCATGATGCTCATTAAGTTTGCTCCTTATGTATGCTCTGAGAGACAACGGATCAGTTAAAAGAGACAACAGGCTCAAAGTCAAGTCAGGCGTGCTAGGCCCCACAGCAGCAAATCAAGATGTAATATGTAACCTAATTACAGTTTCAACTTTCCCCAGAAATATGACTTTTAACCAGCCAACCTGGAATTTCCTAGTCAGCACTAGCAGGCAATCTGTTGACAGACCCCATAGGAGGACAGCCTTGCCTGGAATAATGTATGCTTTGTTAATAATTTTCTTTTTGCCCTGCTACCTGTCTGCCTCTAAGAAACTTTTCCTTCCCAGCAGCTCCGTGGAGCTCCTTTCTACTTGCTAGGTGGGATGCTACCTGATTCATAAGTTCTTCAATAAAGCCAATTAGAGCTTTAAGATTTACATGGTTGAATTTTTGTTACTTAACAGTTTGTTCGAGTTTTAGCAGGAATTTGCTACCCGATGGACCAGAGAAGGAGTGCTTTTTCCCTTTGACTTCAAGGATATGCAAAGGTAATCCTCCCACGTGACTGACTTTTCACCATCTAGAAGGGAATGCGCCTTATCCTAATACTGAAGTACCTCCCTGATTAAGACTCTTACTACAGTCCTGGCTGGCGTAGCTCAGTGGATTGAGCACGGGCCTGTGAAGCAAAGGGTCACTGGTTCGGTTCCCAGTCAGGGCACATGCCTGGGTTGCAGGCCAGGTCCCTGGTGGGGGACACATGAGAGGCAACCACACATTGATGTTTCTCTCCCACTCTTTCTCCTTCCCTTCCCCTCTCTCTAAAAATAAATAAATAAATATATATATTAAAAAAAAAAAAAGACTCTTACTACAAAGGCTTTGGCTTCCTGCAGCCTCCTGACTTCATTACCCTGTCAATTTTGTATATTTTACCTAATTTATCTTCCCAATGTACTTTATTTTCCCCCCATGCTTAGAAATCTTTTCTGTCTCTTGCCAAGTTCAAACTTCTGGACCAACTAATCAACATCCAACATTACCTCCTCTCCAGATCAAGTGACTCACTGGCTAAGCATCCTTGGTTCTTCTCGCTAACATGCCCTTGCTAACTGATGTTCTGGCAATGTTCTCTCCCTTAATTTCTGCCTGCTAAAATGATACAGACTTCATGGGAAAATGCCATCTCTAAAGTAATAGCTTACAAGCTTTTCTAGTGTATGTCCCGTGAGTCACTTTCCAAACACCCTTGATCCCACTATTACAGAAATGTTTTTAAAATCTATTTTTCCCATATTGACATGCATCATTAAGAATAAACTGAATTTCTATAATTAAATCACAAACTAATAAGTAGAATAATTATTTTAGTGGTTTAGATTACAATGACA
This sequence comes from Carollia perspicillata, assembly GCA_004027735.1. Taxonomy (NCBI): domain Eukaryota; kingdom Metazoa; phylum Chordata; class Mammalia; order Chiroptera; family Phyllostomidae; genus Carollia; species Carollia perspicillata. The sequence continues at coordinate 12,851 of PVKM010021283.1, forward strand.
CAGTTAAACCATAAGCACACAAGTAAGAAATGCTAAAAAAATAATAGTGGTTGTCTTTCGGTAATGGGAATATTTACTCCTTTTTATATTTTTAAAAGTTGCAGTGGTGAACATGTACTAGTTTTATAAAGGAAACACATCAAATTTTCTAAGAAAAAATACATAGACGGCAAGTATGTTAGTTGCGGGTCCTCTAAAGTCACACCCTGAGACAAAGACTCTGGTAGGTCATTTATGTGGAGAGTGATTCCAGAAAATCAGGAGGAAGGGAGTGGGGAAACGAGCTTGAAAAGGGGAAAATGCCAGTATATCAACTGGTTAATCCTATGGGCAACCGGGGTGAATCCATCTAAGGAATCCTCTGGAAAACCATGAAAACCAAACCACAGAATTGTTCCAGTAGAAGCTGGGGGGGCTCACACATTTACCCACACATCCCTGTCCCTCCATTTCTTGAGGGCTTCCCTGGAGACCTTAACTCCCTCATCCCTTCCAGATTTCAGCTGCACAGAGCCAAGCAGCCTGCCGAGAAGGAGTAGAAGCCCTGGGGTAGCAAAGTCCATTTATGGCCCTGAACTTTGTTCTCGATTTCTCAACTAAGCCCAACCTAGAGCAAGCAGGGAATACCAGCAAATAAAACGCTGGGAAGCCGAGAGACTTGAGAAGGTGCCTCCTCATCTCTCTGACTTCATCACATTCCTCTTAGAGTCTAGAAACTCCTACCAAATGCTGCAATGCTCAGTGAGACAGGGCTGAGAACTCATCTCTAGTGGTCCGGAGTGGGGCATGCCCTCTTCCTTCCTTGGAGACCCCTCTCGCTTTCCAGGTCTTTATGTGTTTCAGCCTCAGCCCCTTGTGTCCCCAAAGGGTGCCTCTGAGCTTGTTTTTCTGAGTCTGCCTTCTGTCTGTCATACATTAGCCAGCCCCTCAGGATTGTGAACCTTGAAGACAGAAGACAAGGGTGGTCCATTGTTGGTCCTAACAAAAGGACTAGGTGCTATGGTTTGAATGTTTGTATACCTCCAAAATCCATACACTGAAATCCTAATGCCCAACATGATGGTATTAGTACCTGGGGCCTTTGGGAGGTGATTAAATCATAAAGGTGGAACTACCATAAATGGAATTACTGCCTTATAACAGAGAGTCCAGAGAGATCCCTTTCCCCTTCTGCCATGTGAGGATATAAGTCTGTAGCCTGGACGAGGACCCTTACTCAATCATGCTGGCACCCTGATTATGGTCTTCCAGCCTCCAGAATTGTGAGCAATAAATTTCTGCTATTTATAAACCACCCAGTCTATGGTATTTTGTTATAGCAGCCTGACTGCACTAAGATACTAAGGCTTAGTAAATGCTCAGTAAATGTTAGTCAAAAGCATGATTGCTTCATTATTCTCTCCTCTTCCATATCTCTGTCTCTTTCACTGGACCAGACCCTTCCCCTTAGCACATGTTCATGTTCAAGTTTCCCATGTAGTGAAAAACTTTCCCTCCATCCCTCTACCCCTCCACCTGCTTTCCTCTCGAGCCACTGAACCGTCACTTTCCTTCTTAGAGTATTCTTGAGAATTCTGCCATCTTGTTCTCCAAATCTTCATCTTCTCTTATACTAACTCTAGACCATCTTCCTCAGGAATAAACCAATCATTCCACAAAGCCAGCTCACCAATGACCCTCATTGACCCTCATGTCAACCAAATCCAAGTTTCTGCTGTAGAGATTAGACAGCATGAATGTAAGGAGTAAGGCAATTCGTAGATCATCAATAAAATGTTAGTTGTTCTTTTTTGTCTTAGTTTCCCCAACATTTTATTCACTTCTGGCTCTTTACTGGGGCAGGGAGGGGCTCCTCTATTTTTTTTTTTTAAGAGAGAAACATCGATTTGTTGTTCCACTTATTTATTCATTCACTGGTTGCTTTTTGTATGTGCCCTGAGCAGAGATCAAACGCACAAGCTTGGTATATGGGGATGACACTCTAACCAACTGAGCTACCCAGCCAGCACCAATGTAGTTTTATATTTCAAAGAGCTCAGGGCAAAGTTTACATGCTAAGGCTTTAATGGGAGGCTCAATAAATAATTCTCAGGGCAACAAAATATACAGTTATGTAACAGAACCACTGGGTTCAATTGTTCACCGCTGATAACCATGACTCCCATGCCAGAGTCTTATGAAAAGGAAAGGAACTATTTATTCAAGTTATACAGGTTTAGAATAATGGCAGAATTCTCCCATTAAATTCCATGCCCTTTAGAAACAAAAGCACCCACAAACTCATAACCCTGCCTCCCCTTGCCAAACCAGGCCAGTCAGAGGTGCTGTCTCTCAGGAAAAGAACTAGGAGTCCACAGCTTAGGATCTGTCCCCCGCCTCCCGACACTCATGCTGCTTTCAGCATTCCCGGCTTCTCCCAGGCATCCCTGCTCAGCCAACCTCCTGCTCTTCGTGCAAAACCACATCCTCACTGTGGGCTGGTGGGGGTCTTTCTGCATCCTTTCAAACTGCATGGCCAAGACCCCTTCTCTGCTCCCAAGTCACATGGTTCAGAAGAGAGAGAGAGAGCAAGCGCACCTCTCACGGCTCTCCTATGCTCTTTTCCACAGGGTCCAGAGCTGTAGCACAGCTGCTGCTCTTGTGTTTAAATCCTGGGGCAGATCTTCCTCCATAACCCCATTTTTGACTCCTCCACACTGGATTACACCTGCTAGTAGTCTGGTCTCTTCTGCCTTTTTCGGCTGCCATTATTAGTCTAGGTGAGCATGGCCCCGAGATGAAGGAGCCACCGCCAAGCCTTTCTCACAGGTGTAGTGAGCCCCTCCGGCTACAGTCCATCACCAGTCAGAGTGGTGCCAGCCAGGCAGGCACAGCTACTTAACATTACAGTTCTTTAGATATGCAAGGTAACTCTCAAAGGCCCTGTTCGGCTTCCCCTTCCCCCAGCCATATTAGTGGGGGAACTTCCCCATTTTGGGGGACCCTGATATTTCCTGTTACAGTTATAACCACAATCTTCTCATGTACTAGAAATTTAGGAGCCATTGTGACTGTTAGGGTTTTTTAAAAAAAGATTTTATTTATTTAATGTTGGAGAGAGGAGAAGGGAGGGAGAAAGAGAAGGAGAGAAGCATCAGTTTGGGAGAGAGATACATCGATCAGTTGCCGCTTACACACCCCCCAACTGAGGACCTGGCCTACAACTCAGGCATGTGTCCTGACTGGGAATTGAGCCAGTGACCTTTTGGTTCATAGGCCTGTGTTCAATCCACTCAGCCACACCAGCCAGGGCAGGTTTTTTTTCACTCTCACACATTTCATGGATCACAAGGTACTGCTAATTCTGCTCCTAAAAATGTCTAAAATGTGTCTTTTCTAATTTATGGTGAGGTGTGAGCTGCTGTCCTAGGACAGACCCTCCTCCTCTCACCTAGACGACTGGCTCCTGACACATGTCCCTGCTTCCAGCTTTGCCCCTTTACCAGTGGTCTCTTTCTTCACTACTACCGGAATGACCTCTATAAAATCCATATCTGATCATGGCATAATCCTGCCTAGACCATCTCCCTCTTTTCCTCAGGATGAACTTGAAGGTTTTTGATGTAACACACAGAGCCATAATTAACACGTTCCCCGTAGAGAAACTATTTTAGAGTTATAACAAAGCACTTGCCAGTCCCTTAAACAATCTTCTTTTCTTATCTCTGAACCTTTTTTTTAATTTTTTTTCTGAGAAAAACTAATGCCAAGAAAACATTTTCATTGGATGGACCTAGATGGTATTATGCTAAGTGAAATAAATCCGTCAGAGAAAGACAAATATGATATGATTTCTCTTACAAGTGGAATCGAAAGTACAAAATAGCCCTGGCTGGGTAGTTCAGTTGGTTATAGAGTTGCCCCAATATTCCAACATTGTGGGGCTTGATCACTCACTGGTCAGGGCACATATGAGAATTAACCAATGAAAGCACAAATAAGTGGAACAATAAATCAATGTTTCTCTCTTTTCCTCTCTCTCTAAAATCAATAAATTTTAAAAAATTAAAAAATAGAAGTCTTCTTAGAGCAATGTCACTTGTTTTAACTCTTTCCAAGTTATATGCCCCAAATCACAAAATCTATTATCCAAAATTACTTTTTAAAGTGCACCAGTAGTTTTCAAAACAAATAACTGGAAACAACGACTTGCATAAGGGTTTAGGATCCAGTCATTAGAGTAATCACTGTTTCCAAGGTTTTTTTGTGGCCTCAAGGTTTTTACATTGGGACAACGCATCCTAGACTAGCTGGCTGAGAAGCTAGTCTTGTAAAATAGAAGGAGGATTTTGAAAGGGGTGGCAGGCTCTGGATCTTATCTATTTTAGAAAACAATACACCATCAATTAGACCCATTGCTTTGAAATTTTGGTTGTGCCTTACATGTACCAATGCCCTGGGGCCACAAGTAACAGCAACAGCCACAGTGCTGTGGGAGCCCACTGTGTTACAGCAATGATTCAGCTGTTAATCAGGTGCCAGTCATCAGTTGACTGCTGTTTCACTTCGGACTTTTAAAAAGTCAGACACAAAATAAATAAATAAATATCCTGCAGAAGAAAAGATGGAGGGAGTTCATCAGACTATGGAGAAGATGGTGGGAGGGTGGGACACACAGCCTGTGTCTGCCTGCTGACAGTAAGTTTTCGCTAGGCTAAGATGAGTTCAAGGCACGCTAAATTTTTATTACAATAGCTGGAATCTGAGTGTCTTGGGATAGACGTTGTGAAACGATGGACATCTTGTCCATTAGGACACACCTGTATTGAGACAACGGGAAGTATTCCAGGGTGGTTAAAAAAACAATAAAGAGGTGGGGGCCTGAGTGCCATCAGGGGAGTAGAGAGGAGCAGGGAAGCCACAGGTGTGGGGAGAGAAAGGCAGGCAGAACTACACTGGGACAACCCTGCTCCACTCCTGCCAAGGAAGACATAAATGCAAAACACCTCTCAGGTCGAGAGGCAGGGGCTATTTGAAATTTCAAATCTGTAACTTAACAGCTGTGTGACTTTGGGCAAGCTATTTTACCTTGCTGAATCTGTCCAGTCTGTAAAACAGACTGCAAATACTTTTGAGAGGCTTCCAGAGTGCTGGTAACCTCTGTTATCCTCATCTGGATGGTAATTACATTACAAAAAAAGTCCCAGAGCTGTATGTTTAAGATTTGTACATTTTCTTGTATGTACACTATACTATATAGTTCAACAAAAATACATACAAAAAATAAAGTTAAAAAGAACATTCTCCTTCCAGGGATGCTGTGAAGGTTCCATAAAATCATATTTATAAAGTCTCGCACAGCCCTGGCCCAGTGTCTCGGTTGGTGCATCCTCCAGATGCACGGGGGTTGCAGATCGACCTCCCGCATCGAGGTACACATAATAGTCAACCAATGCATGCATAGATGGGGGCAGCAGCGTGTTGATGTTTCTCTCTCTCAAATTATTGATAATAAAAGTCTAGGCCCTGACTGGTGTGGCTTAGTGGATTGAGTGCCAGCCTGCAAACCAGAAGGTCACCAGTTCAATTCTAGGTCTGAGGCACATGCCGGGGTTCCTGGCCAGGTGCCCCGTGGGAGGGTGTGGGAGAGAGGTAACCACACATTGATATGTCTCTCCCTCTCTTTCTCCCTCCCTTCCCCTCTCCATAAATGAATGAATGAATGAATGTCTAGCACAGCGCCTGGCGCATAAATGTGTGACCAGAGTCCATGGTCCAGACAGAAATCATGAACTTTTTATCTCTTGGAGTCTATAGACCCAAGGTCTTCCTTTTTGTGGTCAACTTTTGTGTTGCGGCTACTCTCTGGCCCTCAGTTTGCCTGACCAAACAAGGGGGCCAGCTTAGGTATATTCTGAACCCGGCCAACCCGACTGTAAGGGGGAAGTGAGTGAGAGTTCGATTACTGGATTAGAAGAGAGACCAGACACCAGAAGAAAGTGGCTTTTGAGACTCGACTCTCCTTTTTCCGCCAGGAGGAGATCAACTGGCCTAGAGCGAAGTCGCCGCGGCGCACAGTGCAATGTGGGCCAGCAAAGGCGCGGCTGGATTCGGCCCCACGTGTCCCGCGGTGCAGGTTTCCCTGGGCCCGCGCCTTCTCCCAACCTGCGCTGTCAATTGTGTCTAAGCTCCGACCGATCCAACCTTTAGCACCCAGGGGCAAAGCTGAAGAGTCCTAGCTCTGGCTGCCGCCCCCAACCTCCCTCTTGGGGGCAGGGGCGGGGTCCACCTTAGCAAGAGAGGCCGATCGCTGGGTCCTCGCCCCACCTCTGGGAGGAGCTTTCTCGTCGCTGCCAGACTTAAGCCAGATTCCTGCGTCCACCGTCAGGCCGACTTCCCTTGCAGCCCACCGATCCCGGAAGTTGAAGCAGAGTGCATTGCTAGCAGGGCTCAGAACTGAGGCGCGTTATACCACCATTTTCACGCTCAGTACTTGTGCAGAGGTGAGTTTCTCCCGCTGCCGCCCCACCTTTCTTGTAGAGGCGTTGTCGTTGATCCTTCCTGCAAGAGGTTTTCGCCCCAGGGATAGGGTGGAGAGCGCAGGTTCTGGAGGGGGGCCAGACTTTGTTTCAGATTTGAACTCTTCGCTGTGTGAGCTCGAATAAGTTCTCAGTTTCTCCGGACCTCTTTCCACAGCGGTACGATGAGTTCCTACATCAGAAATGTAGGGAGAATTAAGTGACATAAAGCTTTTGAAGAGCCGGGCATATATTAGATGCTCAGTAAGCTTTAGTTGCCATCTTCCATTTTGTTCCCTCACCAACATGGTCTTTTTTCCAGCAGATCAGGCCTTTCTGAGGAATTGTAGAGATGCTTCTCAAAAATGTCGGGAGGCAATAGAGTTTGCTTACTTAAGCGCCTGCCTTGGGTTTGGGCTTTCTTTTCTGTTGCCCCAGAGCTCCGTTACAGTGAGACTAGAACCTGCCCTTTCACCATAAGGGGCTGTTCTTAACTTCTCCCTTCTGCTTGAGTCTACTCAGGTCTGCAGGACCTCCTTAGAAGAGTCTTCATGGTTCTGATTGGCCCTGATATTTTTCCCAAGGCCTCAGTTCGTGGTTTTTGTTTTTTCTTTCTTTGAGGGGTGGGGTACAGGAGTAATCTCAGTATCAAACTGTCTGGAGCCACTAGGATTTTTGCGGGGGAAGATGGTAAAGTTGTTTGATATTTTCCAGGGATGACTCTTTCCAGATTACTCAAGAAGTAGAGGAAGAAAGCAGTGGCTTTCTCAAATGCCTCTCCAGCTGTCAAGATCAACCCCCTTTGCCTCTGTGTGTGTTTAGTATGTGTTTGTGATGCATGTGTGTGGCAGGCACCCTAGAAGAGAGACATTCAGACAGATGACAGGCTCTGACATCAAGGAGTACCCAGATTTGTGGGGAAAATTTAAATAACATAACTGCAGCTGTGTGCATAAGCTATAAGTACATGGCAGGAGCAAGAAGCTTCAAGTACCAGCTGAAGGATGAGCAGCAGTTGGCCAGGTAAGAGTGGGACTTAGGAAAGCGTGTAGAGGCCTGGAATCAATTAAGTGGTGACTGACTCTGCAAAGTCTAGAACATGGAGTCTCAAATGAGGAAAAATGAAGAATGTAAGATCCAGGTTATACTAAGGGTATACTAAGGAGTTTGGACTTTGTCCTGGGTAGGAGAGGACTGCTGGAAGAGTTTGAACCTGGGAATCACATGGTCAGGTTTAGTTAATGGATTGTAGTGAGAGGGGCCACGCTGGAAATAGAGAGATCCCTGGTTCTTATTTTTAGAGAGAAGGGAGGGAGAAAGACAGGGAGAGAAACATCAATGGGAGAAACATCCATCAGTTGCCTCTTGTACATGCCCTGACCGGAGACCAAACCTGCAGCCTAGTCATGTGCCCTGACCAGTGAGCAAACCAGCGACCTTTTGCTTTGCAGGACGGTGCCCAACCAAACCACACCTGTCAGGGCGGTACCCTTCTTTATATTTACAACTTAAATATAAAGTTAGATCTATTAATATAAAATCCTATGTTAACAGGATTTTTTAACCCAGCCAAAGTCCGAATCTTGGTAACCATTACATATATAAGGTGGCTTTTTATGTTGGCTTCTTAGAAGTACAGAAGGAGAAGATATATCATATATTGCCATGTATAATGTGCACATTTTTGCTCAATTTTCTTCTTTTTTTTATAACCTTTATATTTTCTCATTACAATTTGGTCCCCTTATACGTACCTTCCCCAGCAATCACCACCCTGTTGTCCATGTCCATGAATTGATGCGGACACCGACCCACAGTGTCCATGTCATGGATGAAATGAGACATTCACACTGACTACCGAGTCTGGTGGAGAAAAAGGGACAGCATGGCTTTTCTATAAAGGGGAGCAAAAGCCGAGGCCATTGCCAGGACTGGCCTTTACTGGGTTTCTTGGCACATTACATGATGGTCCTCATTTACTCTGCACAGGTTGTTTTAGGTGGTTACCTTTTACAGAAAACAAAGGAGCCAATGCCACTAATCTCATCACAGAAGCAGGATATTTGCAAATGAAAAGGCAAAAGTGGTTGAACCAGTTATGCTGGTCCTTGAACGGTTTAGCATGGATTTTAGGAAGTTATTTTGCAGTAGATGTTTGCCACTGCGGGCTGGGCCTGCACCTCACAGAATGGTCTCCTACATTGAGTCCTCTAACTTTTTTGCTCAATCCCTCCACCCCCTGACTCCCCACCCAAATTTTTTAGGGAAAAATAAGGGTACACATTATACATGGGTAGTACTAAATCCATATGTATATGTTTTTAATTCTTTGCTTTATGCTTATGCATTAAAAGTGTAACTCTAGAAAGCAATAGTGATATCTGTATGTAAAATAATAGCAGAATACGATAATTGGATTTGTTTCTAAATGTAAATAAATAAATAACTGAATCTTAAAATTAAAATGAAAGTTCATTTCCTGAAAGTTTGGACCTCAAACGTGGGTGCATGTTATACATGGCAAAATGTGGTACTCCCCTCTTTATCACCTGTCAAAACCATAACCTGATAATACTCAGAAATGCCTGCAATAAACTGAAATGCTTTATTTATATGGCTTCTTAAAGACCCAGTGGGCCCTGAAGGGTGTGGCTCAGTGGGTTGAATGCTGGCCTGTGAACCAAAAGGTTGCTGGTTTGATTCCCTGTCAGGGCACATGCCTGGGTTGGCAGCCAGGTCCCCACTTGGGGGCTGCCACTGATGTTTCTCTGACACACCAATATTTCTCTCCCTCTCTTTTTCCCCCCATTTCCCTCTCTCTAAAAGTAAATAAAATCTAATAATAATAATAATAACCACCAATGGATTATACTGTGGACATATTGTCAAGTGTAGTTTTAGATATGCTGAGTTTCAGATACCTATAGAACACATTTATGGAGATGTATAGAGGGAGTTGAATATAGAGAGCTGGACTGAGAAGAATCAGTGCTTAAGGTGACAACTGAAGACATTCGCTGGACTAGAGAGTGAAAGGGCATTGGGGATAGACCCCTGAGGGACACCAGCGTTTATGAAAGGCAGAAGAAAGGCCCATGCAGCTAGGGAACGCTCATACAAATACTGCTTCCTCTTTTTCCTTTGTTTTCTAGTTCCCTGCATCCAGTCAACAACTACAGAGCCCTCCACTGAGAAGGGAAGACTGAAGCCCATTGAGAAAGAAGGTAGGTACCAACTTGGAAATAATAAAACCTGACTCTTCATGCTACCCTCGTCCCCCTGTCCACATACACACCCAGTTTCTCTTTTATATTTAGAACGTCTGCCACCATAACATGAG
>PVKM010021284.1:0-22684 GCA_004027735.1 Carollia perspicillata
AACTCTTGAGTTTTGCTCCCAAACCTGCTTCTCCTTCACCTTTCTCCAACTCAGTTATGGGTAACTCCACTCACCCAGTTGTGTAGGTGCAAATCCCAGAGGCCTCCTTGTCCTGCTTTTTCTCATACTCCATATCCAGTTATCAACAAGTCACCTTGAAAATACCCCAAGTCCAATAACTAATCACCACTTCCATCCCTACCACCCTAGTTCAAACCATCATTATCACTTTTTTTGATTATGCAGCCTGCTAAATAGTCTTTCTGCTCCCACTTTCTAACTTCCTAGTCCATTTTCTAATACGTCTGATTGTGCTTTTCTCCATGCAAAACTACACCAATGACTCCTTATCCTACAGTGATATCCACAGCTCGTTCTATTATCCATAAGGCAAAAATGTTAGTCTTTTGCTGTCTCTCAGACTTCATTCCCTTTTCCTAACTTAAGTCCAGCCTCTTTGTTCCCTTTGCCCTGGTAGGCAGGCCAAGTCCATACAGCCACAGGGCATTTGTATTGGCTTTTCCTTCTTGTTTGGCACACCCTTCATATAACTGTCTGGGTATATTGTACACTTCATTCAAGTCTCTCCTACAGTGACATCTTGTCATAGAGGCTTTCTCTGATGGCTCTAGAAAACAGTAGCTGTCATCACTATCTTCTTGAATCTTGCCTTGCTTTACTTGCCATGCAAGTTATCACTATCTGTATTCTCCATATCTAAGGTTTATTACTTGACTCTCTACCTCTCCTCCCACCACCAGTGGAACACAAGCTGGATGAAAGCAGGGGCTTTATTGCTGTTCATTGCTGTAACACCAGTGATTAGGAAAATACCTGTAGACAGAGGGGAGCTTCCAGCCAAGAAGGAGGCATATGTACATATGCTTCACTTCCTCTCACAACCAAAAAGAAAAAGAATAAACAATTTAAAAACAAAAACCACCAGAACTGTCAGAAAATTGAACTGTATGGAAGTCTGACAACCAAGGAGTTAAAGAAACATTCATCCCGACGGGTAGGAGGGGTGGAGATGGGCTGCCGTGACTGTGAGGATGCAGGACCAGGTGGTGGCTGGCAGACCAGCAGGTGAGGGGGCGGCTAGCAGACTGGGAGGGGCAGGTGGTGGCTGGTGGACCTGGTGGGCAAGGGGGCAGCTAGAGGACCGGGACATCACACATTCACTGGATAAGCCTAGAGGAACAACTGGGGAACAAGACAGACCACACAACTCAGGGTTCCAGCACAGGGAAATAAAGCCTCAAAACCTCTTACTGAAAGAACCTGTGGAAGTTGAGGCACAGGAGAAACTCCTGGCCTCACAGGAGAGTTCATTGGAGAGACCCACAGGGTCCTAGAATGTACACAAGCCCACCCACCCAGGAATCAGCACCAGAAGGGCCCAATTTGCTTGTGGGTAGCAGGGAAAGTGACTGAAAGCCAGGGGAGAGTCTAATAAGCACATTGGTCCCTCTCTGACTCTGCCTCCACGACCCAGTATTGTAGGTAGCCCTGCCATGGTGAATACTTAAGGCTCTGCCTCTTACAATGTAACAGGTGAGCCAAGACAAAGAAATATGGCACAAACGAAAGAACATATCAAAGTTCCAAAAATAGAACTAAGTGATGAAGATATAGCCAAACAAGATGCAGAGTTTAAAACACTGATGATCAGGATGCTCACAGAAATGGTTGACTATAGTCACAAAATAGAGGAAGAAATGAAGGCCATGCAAAGTGAAATAAAGAAAAACATACAGGGAATCAACAGTGAAGGGAAGGAAACCAGGACTCAAATCAACAATTTGGAACAAAAAGAAGAAATAAACATCCTACTGGAACAGAATGAAGAAACAAGAATTTAAAAAAATGAAGAGAAGATTAGGAAACTCTGGGATAGTTTTAAACATTCCAACATCTGAATCATACGTATACCAGAAGAAGAAGAGAAAGAGCAAGAAGTTGAAGAGTTATTTGAAAAAATAATGAAGGAAAACTTCCCCAATCTGGCAAAGGAACTAGACATGAGAGTCCAAGAATTTCAGAGTCACAAAGAAATTGGATCTAAAGAGCAACACACCAAGGCACATCATAGTTAAAGATCAAAACCCAAGATTAAAGATAAGGAGTGAATCTTAAAAGCAGCAAGAGAAAAGGAAACAGTTACCTACAAAGGAGTTTCCATAAGATTATCAGCTGATCTCTCAAGTGAAACCTTACAGGCAACAGGGGCTGGAAAAAAGTATTCAAAATCATGAAAGGCAAGGACCTACATCCAAGATTGCTCTATCCAGCAAAGTTATCATTTAGAATTGGAGTGCAGATGAAGTTCTTCCCAGATAAGATAAATTTAGAGGAGCTCACTATCACCAAGCCCTTATTATATAAAATGTTAAAGGGACTTATGTAAGAAAAAGAAGATCAAAACTATGAACAGTAAAATGACAACAAAGTCACAACTATCGACAACTGAACCTAAAGAAAAGAAACCAACCCAAAACAAACTAAACACACAAGTAGAACAGGATCAGAATCAGAGAAATGGAAATCACATGGAGGGTTATCACATTGGGGGAGAATGAGTGAAAAGGTATAGGAATAAGAAGTATAAATGGTAGGCACAAAATAGACAAGGAGAGGTTAAGGATAGTATAGGAAATGGAGAAGCCAAAGAACTTATATGTATGACTCATGGACATGAACTAAGGCAGGGGGAATGCTGGAGGGTGGGGGTGCAGGTTGGAAGGGAATAAAGGGGTGAAAAAAATGGAACAACCATAATAGCATAATCAATAAAACATACTTAAAAAAGAAAAATACCTGTAATAAAGTCATAGATCAATAGTTTTGTTAAATGAATGAATGGATAAGGAAAGTAATAACTTATATTAATGTAGCTCATACTATTGCATTTCTTTCTATATTTGATTTTCTTATATAATTCAGGAATGTTTTCCAGTTTTTGAAATTGTGAGGTTTCCAAAAGCAACGTGTGTGTGTGTGTGTGTGTGTGTGTGTATAAAATCAGAACAATCTGTATGCCAGTATTTCCTAGATCCATGTCTTTTTTCCTTGCATTTCTTCTGACCAGAATGTATACCGGAAACTTTATGTAAATATTCCAGGCAATTATAGCTGGACCTGCATTGGATAGTCAAGAATGTAGATGTTGTAATCAGAAAAAAAAAGTCCAAGTCTCTGTATCTGTAGGGCTGATATAAAGGTTACTAGAGATACTACATATAACTGTCTTAATAAAGTGTTATATGCATAGAAAGCTCTAAAAATGGTGGTAATCATTGATGCTAATATTTTTATTATCCATGGAAGACTGAAGAGCTTTCAGTACATGACATTTACAACATATTTATCACCAAAGTATGACAATCAGGCTGACAATGTATGTCATGTCAGCTTTAAAACATCACATAATTTGTTCTGATCTCCTCATAGGAAAGAAGGATTTGTGGGAAGCAGAATCTAATGACCCTGATGTTTCTGCTAGATATCGTCAGGGATGGGTTATACAAAAGCTGGCTGCTGAGCACTTGAAAGAATGAGATGTTACTAAGGACCAGCAAGAGCTCACCAAGGACAAGTCATATCCTCAGATTCACGCTCAGGATTGACAACTAGAATATCTAGGTTAGTAGATCAGGAGACTATGAGAGCTACATGAATTTCCTGATACACTTACTCTTCTGTGATAATTTAGGGGCTCCGGTTGGAGAGAGTGTACCAGGTGAAATGAAGGCAACACGGGCCAACGACTTGTTCCAAATGTGTGCCTTCCAGTGTTGATTGTCAGCAGACCAGCATTGCTAGGGAGCAGGGCCCACGTGGAATCCGCAGGGCTTTGCTTGGGTCAATATATTATCACATACGTCTTTTAAACATAAAAAACAGAATTATTCAATTTGTATGTGGCAAGCATTTGGAAAAGATTGTCAACAAGATTAATGAAAGTATCAAATTTCCAATTGATTTCTAGAAACTGATAGTGGATTGAGTGCAACAGAATAAAATGTACTGGGCTCCTGATGGATTCGGGATGGGCCAGGTGGGCTTCCTGACTTGGTGACAGCTCATGTGAGAAGTCTTGGGGCCAATAGTGAGGAGACCACCTTCAGGAAAAGCGCAATATTAGAAGTCACCAGACCTTCGTGTGAACTTAACTTCCTCTTGATCATTGAGTGACCTTAGGTAAACTGCTTAACCATTTTGAACTTCAGTGTCCCATCTTTAAATGGGAATAACAATCAGTTGTAAAAAATCGCAGTTGTGGAGGCATGATGGTTTTATGAGATTAACTTTTTTTCCCTCTATTTAGTTTCTCCTTTTCCTTCCTATATAGCTTCTGGAAATGAGGGGGTGGAGGAAAAACCAGAAGGCTTCAGGATGTCTGGATTTGTTTTTCATAATCTTAGCACTAAAATAATTGAGAGGGTTCAGGGCACAGATAAAATGTTGAAACACAGCAGAGAAAGAGAAGCTACAGCTCCTTCCTGCAGACAGAAGGGAAGGAAGAGGGATGGAGGGGTGAGGCGTGTTGAGGGGAAGAGCTGAGCGGTTTCTTGGACCCTGCCTCTCAGGTGGAAGCCTAGAGAGCAGTCAAGGCCCCAGAGAGAGAGAGGCTGCTTGGGACTCGGCTGATGGAGAGGGATGGCCCATCTCGAGGTCAAGACAGAGCCACTGACCTGGAGGGGCCTTACAACAAGACCGACCACTCCTATGTGGACCGGGGACCGGGGACTAGACAGCTTGATGGCTGCTGGCACATTGAAGTCAAGGACGACACGTCTATCCCTTGCTGAAGAAAGCAGCCTGGTGAGAGGCAAAGAATTGAATTGAATAAGGCATAATGAGAGGTTGAAGCAGAAATTGGGTTAAACCATTTACAAATTAAGCTATATGTCTTGAACAACTTGATTACAGAATAAAATTTATACACCCTTTGGCACATGGTAGATCAATACAATGAAAGCTACTCTTATTTCTACCACAAATATTTTAGGTGGCTATTTGAAAGGTCAGTACTAACTTTTATTTACACGAGGGTAACTTCTAGTTTAGGAAAGGGAAGGATCCCACTGTCATCAGGGGAGAGGTGTGGAATCCACTTTGAGTTTATTGTCAAGAGGGCTGATAATGACTCATGTGTTGATAGCAAAGGGTGAGTCACATGTGTGGGGCAGAGCCAGGCACTGAATAGTTAAAGTAGCTAGGGCTGTGAAAACTGAATAGAGAAAGGCTGAGAAGAGATGATAGCTGTACTCAGATATTTGAAAGGCTTTTTGTGGAAGATAGAATGTCCTTGTTCTGAATGGAAGTTGATGCCATGAATCTCTGATTCAATCAACAGAAAGAGGAAGTTTCTCATAGTTGAGTGTTCATCAATGTGAAGGATTCAAACAGATGATGGTCAATATTCATTTTGTCTGGAATGTCGTTGAGAAGATTCCTGTGTGCAGAGGAATGTGGCCCTGGCACTTTCAGTTTTAGAATGATACGTGGGGCAGGCAGAGGAGACCAATGTCACCAAATTCCAGGACATATGCTGGGTGCTCTCTATCATGAACTCACTGAGTCTGCCTGATGGTCCTATGAGATGAACTTTATAAGCATTACTGCAAATCAGATCGCACAGTTTACATAATAAAATGCCAGGGTTCAGAGTGCTGCTTAATTAGAGGAACACATTTTGAAACCAGGGTGTTGCATTAAAGGACCATATAGTTTTCTCTACACACCTCATATCCCTAAAATATGCTTTCAAAGAAAAAAGGTCAAATCCTAAGTTTGAAGACAAAAGTATCAAAATACATAGACTTTACTGATGTACTGACCAATGACAGCAATGACTCCTTGCAATATTTTAACTGTGATTCATGGAACTGTACAGAAATATCAGTACACGAATTTATGAACATTTTCCATATGTCTAACAGCATCGAGATTGACATACATTTGTTTCTATTACTGCAGTGGCTACTTTTATGTGTCCACTTGCCTGGGCCAGTGTCCAGCTATTTGGTCAAACATTATTCTGGATATCTCCATGAAAATGTTTCTGACTGAGATTAACATTGAAATTGATGGACTTTGAATGAGGCAGATCACTTTCCATTATGCGATTGATCCTCATTCAATAAATCGAAGGCCTTAATAGAGCAAAGACTGAGCTCCTTCAAGCCAGAAGGAATTCTGCCAGCAGGCTGCCTTTGGACTTGGACCACACCTCTTCCCTGAGTCTCCAGCCTGCTGGCGCACTCTGCAGATTTTGGACTTGCACCTCCACAATCCTGCAAGCCCATTCCTTACAGCTTTCTCTCTACATACTTGTATACACATCCTATTGGTTCTATTTCTTTCAAACACTGCATAACACGGTATTTATGTGTTTTTGCTTGCCCTTCTGTTTCCTGGTGTCTTCTAACTTCAAAATTCTGAGAGTACAACAACTACCTATATGACCTCTGAAGCAGATGACTCCCCAGTCAAGCTTTCAGATAAGAGCACAGCACTAGCCAACTCCTACCTTCTGTACAGGCTTGTGAGAGACACTGCACTGGGCTGTGCCCAGGGTCCTGACCCAAAGAACTGTGAGATAAAAAATATTTTTGCATGAGTGGAACTTAGATTTCCTCGATGCAATCTGGTGTGATAGAGACTGGTTTGAATTGCACGTTTGCAGGTAGCTTGTGCAGACCTCATATCTCTGGGTCTCATTTTCTTAGCTGCAATGTGAGAAAGCTGGAAAGAAACTTCAGTTTCCCCTAAGTGCTACAATTCCCTGTCTCTATTAATCATGCTGTTTATTCATCAAAATAAATACTGATAAAAGTCACAAGAAGAACACACCCTGGGTTTTCAAGCCTCTGGATTCGGTGGCAGTGTTCCAGCTTCCTTTCCCCCGTAGCCGTCTGTGCTCAAGGCCTGCTCTGCCTCTTTTGTTCCGCCTTGACGGTTCTCTGTTGCTAGCCTATCAGTGTGATATAGTTTGTTGGCACTTTTGTGGGTGGCCTGTGCGTATGAGTGTATGCACGTGTGCACACTCCTAGTTCCAGCTGGGCTACTCTGGCTCTGAATACGTACACTGTTCTGGCATTTGAAGTTGTAGTTCTAGCATTTCGTGGACTGACTCTGGCAGTACATAAGGGTAAGGAAACTTCTTCCCAAGTGTGAATCCTTTTACTCTCTTCTCATCTTCAGGGAGGTGTGTCCAGATTCCTGAGCCAAGCAGCTACTTTCAAGTTAGGAGCCAGGGCGTTCAAGCAGTGGACTTTCCCCAATGAGTAATTAGATTTGCATTTTGCAAAGTGATTGTGCTGAATAAAATGTTATGTGAACATCTTCCCATCCCTTTGTTAATATCCCTTCTTTTTCTTCTTCTTTTTTTTAGTGCAGATTTTACAAGGAAGTATGACTTACTTCCTTTTAAAGTATGAGTCCCAGGGAAGCAAGCAGACAGTGTTCTGGCTGTAGGGTCTCAGGCCACATTGTGGTTGGGGCAGTTTGCCCCTAGTCCTGCCAAGTCTGGCTTTCCCACTCTCAGACCCTTGAGGCTGTTTCCACATCACAGAAACTGACCTCTTGCCACTACAGCCCCCCTCCCCCCAAGTTAGTTCTTTCTATAAAGGATCTGAATATAATTCAGATTGAGGGCAACAGAAAGGTTTAAAGTGTTACCACTCCTGGAATTATCTAGATGCATTTAAACAGAAGACAAAATTCTAATCCCAAAGTATGAACCTCTGCTTGTGCAACTACATATAGGCGTCAACAAATCAGTGGGTCTATTTTTGTGGTGGGCATAGGTATACTGAACCTGTGTCCTGCTCAGCCACCTCTTAAAGAGGCTCTTTGCCCTTGGTTGGAGAGATGCCTGTTGGGGTACTCAACCCCATGTTCCTTGTCCCCGCCATCCCCTCAAGAGCTCAAGAGACCAAGACATGTGGTGATGGTATAGGGTAGCTGAGTGTGTCCTGAAAACAGGTGGGACTCCCCATGTTGATTATGGGAGAGGGGAGAGAGAGGAGAGAGAGGAGACAGGGGAGAGAGATATGAAACAAAAGGAAAAAGGAGAAAAGGCAGAAGCAGAAAAGGCGGAGTGGGAAGGGGTGGAGAAAAGGGACAGAAAAGTAAAAGTGGCCTGGAACTTGGCGCAGGGGTCCCGCGCGCCGTCAGGGGCCGGCAAGGAGCGCGGAACCCCACCGGGCGAGGAGATGTCCACATCGCCTCCTGCACGCCCAGCTTCTCAGTGCTTGCTCAGAGGGTCTCCAGGATTGAGGGCTCCCGGCTCTCGGGTGACATCGGGTTGGCCCGGTCCAGTCCCGCCTTTGGGAGCTGAGCCTGGCCTGGAGCCACTCTCCCACCCCCACTCGGCCCTCTCAGCGCCCTCCTCGCTGCCAGTTCGGGGAGCGCCTCTCCCACTCTGGAGCGAGACTTCTGGCTTTCTGGCGATCTTGGGTGGGGCAGCTGTGCCTGCAGGACGGCCCCCGCCGCCGAGCTCCGGCCGCCCCAGGGCCTCCGGACCCGGCCAGACGCCAAGCGCCGCCGGGGCAGCGGCACCTGAGCCCCC
The DNA here is from genome assembly GCA_004027735.1 of Carollia perspicillata. NCBI lineage: Eukaryota > Metazoa > Chordata > Mammalia > Chiroptera > Phyllostomidae > Carollia > Carollia perspicillata. The sequence goes on from PVKM010021284.1 coordinate 8,579, forward strand.
ACTGCAGGCCAAGCCTCAGCACCGGAAGCGCGGGCGGAGGGGACCGGCCCCCCCGGGCAGAGTGAGCCCGCGGGGCTACCAGAGCCACAAACGAGTGAACACGTGCCGCCCCAGGCCGGCGCGGGGCGCGGACCTGCGGAGTTGGACCCCTCCACCCACCCGCCCACCTCCTCCCGCTCAGAGCGCGCGGCACCAGCTGCCTCCACCTTCTTGCTCCAACTTCCTTCAACTTCTCTGTAAAGAGAAACCTGCCGCCCCGCCCGCCCCCTGGCCGCCGCGACCCGCACTTGAACTCCGCAGCGCGACCTTCCACCTTGCGCAGCCCTTTGCGCGGGCGAGGAGCGGCTGCGGGGAGCCCCGATGAAATAGCCAGAAAGAGCGTGAACCAGGGTCGGACCGCAGCGCTCGACCCGGGCGCCAGGGGTCTCCTTTGGGGAACTGGGAGCAGCAGAGCCTGGGAAAGACTGGGGAGGATGACCGTTCGGCACTTGGGGACCTCAGCGCAGTAATGCCAACATGTAAGTCTCACCTTTCAACTCAGAATTCCATCACACCTTTACCTGTATAACCCTTCCCCCCAGCCCCTTCAACCGAATGATTTTGTAAGAACTTCGACTGTATTGACAAAATAAACCGGTTTGTCTTCAGTTTGCCCCCAGGCACTGAGGAATGAGCTGGTGTTGCCAGAAGAAGCTGTGACATTTGTGTGTGGCTTGCTTTTTTTTTTTTCAGGGAGAGGTAAACCTCACATTTGGGCGGTGTAAAGCATAATAAAAAGGGCAGGGCTTCAAGAATGGGCAAAGCGTGTTTTCGATTCAAATTAAACAAGGAGTAACAGGCCAGGTTCCTCCATCCTGGGGGCTTGGCCAGCCAAGAAAGCGCTCTCCTGGATCAACACCTGGAGGCTTGGAAGGTACTGGTATGCTGAGACATTGTTGACTTTACACATGGTCACCCGTGACTGTGGAAGTTAGGCTTGCATCTTCGGGTTATTAGAGTGATTTCTTAAAAGCGGGCAGAAAAGGTTCTTCATTGTACTTTGCAGATTAAAAAGTAATTAAGGAATATGTCATTTATGTGATGGGATCTCTGGGGGGACTTCTATAGGATTAGAAGTAGCGGGAAGGATGTAGGGCAAAGGAAAGGTTAGAGAACCCTAAGTAATAGGTTTACTTTCATGGGATTGCCATCCGAGTGGTGAGGTGCCTCAGAGCAACCCTGCAGTAGGGCCACAGAGAGCACTGTCTGGCCTTCCAGAATGGAAAAAAGGAAGGTTCTCAAAAGGGCCAAACTTATTTTTGTGGCCAACTCAGAAGTTCCTTTTTCTTGTAATATGTAATTTTACCTCTGGTGTTTTATTTAATCTTGGGCAGACATCCTGGTAGACATTTTTCTCCTTTCCACTGACTAATATACAAGAGTTTCTAGAAATTGATAGTCACCCTCCTCCCCCAACTACTAGATCCTTCTTTATTTCCAACTAAGTTTCCTCTTTCAGGCACTCCCTGGGAAAAGATGTACCTAACCCTCGGGCTGTGTCTTTCCCTTCTTCGCACCTTTACTTCCCCAAGCCTCTAGTACACATTTTTAAAATGGGAAGAAGAGTAATGCCTCCTATCCTGTAGCTCTGTTCCTGTTAGTGACCAGTGTACTTAGAAAGGAGCCACTTGTTTTTGTTAAGACTGCATCTGAAGTAATTTCACACCTGTGAGTTTTAAAGTTTATGCAGTGGGATCGTCAAGGGAAAGCCCGAAATAACTTTTTTTAGGATGCATCCAACCATCTCATATGAGAGTTGTTCTCATATAAAGGGGACACATTTTTAATGAATGTGAGTTTGTTTTAAACTTCACTTTTTCCTGAAAATATTGTAGGATTTTTGACGGCAGATGCTTTCAGCTTTTTCAGGTAATGTCGGTCTTATGAGGAAAAAAGCATGTTGCACATAGAAATGAAGTATGAATATAGCAATTTTTAAAATAAAAGATGTGAGAATGATCAACAGGTAATGGAAAAATGTCTTGATTGTGAAATTAAGGTATCTAATTCCTTTGAATTTGCACATGATTTAAAAATTTGATGTCATTATAGAGTGAAAGCATGAATAATCACATGAAGTATAGAGTTTAGTATGCTGATTTGAGTTCTATATTGGGATTTGTGGCTGAAAGTTGTTACATTTCTAGCCAGATAATAACTGGTTATTTTTTCCATTTTGCTGTTTATAATTCATATGGAATGGTCTAAGATGATCCGATTCTTTTTGGATATTAGTATGTTAGAATATATGGAAATAACACCAACCTTTCCAAGGTAAATATTTCTACTGGCTTCTTGATAAAAAGTTAAAATGAGGAACTAAACTATATTATCTTTTAAATGTTAATACATCCAAGTATACAAACTGAGTATATTCTCTGCCTGCTACTTGTGGGGAGGGAGTGTATACTATCACATTCAAGTTCTGAAATTACAGACCTACAAATATATTTTGAAGTTATAGCTACTACATGTTTTTCATACCCTAAGAAATTTAGCAGCTTTAACAAGACTTGTATTAATTGGTCTCAAGCTGCATGAAGCTACTGTTGCATTTATGGCTCATATAAATTACATGGCATTGTGCTTTCCCAGTGTGAATGGTGAATGAGGCTATTGTGCCTTGGCTTATGGGAAATATTAGAAGCTTGTAGTTTTACTGCCTAACTGGACACGTAACTCCGATTTCTGGAAATAATGATTTGAAAGAGAATCAGTTTATATATTAAAAATAAACTTAAAACTGCCTCCTTAAACCTGGCCATATTTTTTAACTGCCCATATCTTCCAGAGTTTATTTTTCTGATTGGATGATTAAAAGCTTCTAAAAACTATTTAGACTTTAGACTAAATGAAAAAAAGACTTTGTTCAATGTGTGTGGCATGCTTGGGCAAAAACTTTTATCTTTCCACTTTTGTTTCTAATTATATGACATTATTACATTATCTACATTGCATGCATATCGAGGTGATAAAATTTAAAGGACATTTCAATTGTAACTAAAAATGCCAACAAAACTGGAGTGGGGCTACCAGAGTATCATCCTATCTTTTTATAAGCATTGCTCAGGATGGAATTATTTAGTTTTCCTCAAGGGAGTCAAGATTGCTTCAAGATTGCTGTATTTAAAACGTTTATAGCAAGAATGACAAAGGTTTAACATATTTAGTATAGAGCTGGTAAATCACAAATCAGTAAGAAAAACATTTACATTGTAATAGAACACTAACAAGTAACTTGAACGTGCCAATCCAAATAAAGGAAATCCAAATGAGACACTACTTCTCTCAAACTGGCAATGATTAAAACAATAATGCCCACCAGTGATGAGTGTGTCATATGATAAACATTCCTACACTTCATTGTAAATGCATATGTGTATTTAACCTTATTTAGAAATAATTTTAAACCTACAGAAAAGTTGCAAAAATAGTACAGAGGACACCTGTATGCTCTCATACAGAATCACTTGTTATAACTACTTGCATCATTCATTTTATCATTTTCCTTCCTCTCTTCTTCTCTCCACCCTGTATACACACACATACACACACTAATTTTTTCCCAAAACATATGAGAGTAAGTTACATATTCAGGGATTTAAGGTTTACTTTTTTAACTGAAACTTTTATTGAGATATTTACAGATTCACATGCAGCTGTGAGAAGTAATACAGAGAGACCTTGAATACCCTTCACCCAGTTTTTTCTGTTGATAACGTTTCACAAAACTCTAGCATAATATCACAACTACATGTACTCGTGTGTGTGTGTGTGTGTGTTTCTCAAGGTTTCCATTTAATTTCATCTGTGGTACAAGCCAGTTACACATGTTACAGCTCAAGTAAGGGTCAAGATTTGTGCAGATTTGAAGAGTAAACCTTTCCACCTTTTGAAGCGAGGTGATCTCAACTTAATGAAACAACTTGAGTAATAGAATAGCGCTTTAACTTTCCCTTTGCTTAGGCTTGGGAACATGATCTTTAACTAGAAGAAGAAATACTGTTAAAAGCAGACCTGAATAAACCAGATTCCCCCTTTTTTCACTCTGAAAAGATTTAAGGTACGCTCTGTGCCACTCTTCATGCCCCTTTGTGATAGGAGTTGCTGTAGCAATACAGTTGGGATGTGAAGAGTGAAGTTAATTCTAGTTATTGCTGGTATTATTAGAACTATTAGCATATCAGTTTCTCCACTGACTTCAGAATTGCTTTACTACTTTCTCTTTCAACTGTGATGTCTAGGGGAGCTGGTGGGGTGATAGGGTTTTTTTTTAGATTGTTTCAGTGATGCATGTGGATTAAACCATATCCACAAAGGGTTATAGTCACATTTAAAATAATTCCTATACAAGGATGAAGTGTTCAAGCTTCCTGAGACAGGACTCAAGCATATGGTGTTTTGTAGCCTATACAGATAGAAAAGGAGAAGCAAGTTTGCAATCACGGTAGCTAGTTTCTGAAGCAGACAGGTGAGTTGGAGACTAGGTGACAGAGGGTAGTGGGGAGTCTTTTGGCTCTGTCACCACTGATCATATGCTCTTGGGCAAGTGGTTTAGCATCATCGTTCTTTCACCTGTGAGATGATAGGTTTTATTGTATAACTGTAAGATTCTTTTCAGATTATGAAGTCTATGACTCTCTCTTACTGAAAAATATTCTTGCTGTCTTCAGTAGAACTTGGAGGTCACAATGCAAGTGGCACAAGATTGTACTCTGTTTTATTTATTTATTTTTTTTTTGTAGTTCTTATTTGGAACCCTAGTAACCCTATTCAGGATTTTCCATTCTTGTGAGAAAGTTGTTTAAATCTCAGGCATGTGTCTTTGCTGAGTGATCCCCTGAGAAGACACACAGTGCTTTCCTTCCTCTGTTCTATTCTTAATTTATTTGTTTCTGTTCTTCAGTAAACAGTAAAGTGGACAAAAGTTGGCATGTCACATGGTTTATGTTGGGTTACAAGTGCTTGCCCTGTCCTGCATCCTTTTTCTGTGCAAAACAATCGCGTCTTCAGAACTGGAATGCATCCATCAAGCCCCCAGCTGTCCGATAGGATTGCAGGCAGCTTTTGTAAAACAGCTTCAGGTCTGGATGTGGAATCTGTAAATGCCAGAACCTCTTATAGTAGAAGAAAGTTGTGTGAGCCCATGGAACAAACAGTAGTGAGTGTTGCCAAGCTAATGACTGGAACCCACTGAACACTGTTGAGAGAGCGTGCGAACCTAAAAGGGAGCCACGAGTCACTTACTGATGGAGGAGGATTGCCTCCTGCCACAAAGATGAAGGAGCTCGATGTTCTCCTTGGCTGATCCTCCTTCTGTTAATATCTGTAAAGCTGGCAAGCCGGGTTTGTTTGGTCTGCTCCTTTATTTTTGGGGGCTTCAGTTTGTTCCTCTGTGAGGTGAGGAGGTTAGGCTTCATCTTTGGCCCTTCCAGATCTAAAGGAATAGCATATTCTTTTTAAAAAATTATTTTTAATTGATGTTGAAGTGCAGTTGTTTCTCCTCTGCCAGCCCTCCACACCACCACTCTTGCATATATAATTGTGCTTCTGTTTTAGGAGCACACTCATTCATCATCAGCATGAATGGGAAACACCTCATTCTTCAGCATCAATGGGAAATGGACACGTTCATCCAAATGAGTCAACTTTTCATGTGACAGAAGCATGTCATTTACCTCTTTTAAAGCCCTAACTAAGTGCCATGCAGTTTATCTCTAGTTCTTTTTGGTGGATAATATTCTATCTGCAGAGGAGGAAACAAGCTGTGAATTCTGCCTCCCAAACCACACGGTTGATAGAGGCTCCGGGACGTCACTCTGTGCTGTTCCCAAGTTCACGTCCATTATCATGATGATGACGTGCTATACCAGATTGCTCATCAGAAGCAGTAATACTGCTCTTCATTTCAAATATTTTGGGTGGATGTATTAGAAAGCATACCGTTCATACAAACAAATATCTTCAGACCCGAAACTTTCCCTAATTTAGAATTTGCACTTTGAGCTGCCTGATGCTGGAGCTTCCAGTTTGGTGAATATAAAAACATGGTATGAATATTAGACACTACTTGAAATTTTTGTATTCATGGCTAAATGATTAATTTATTATATTTGTGTTCCCAGGTGATCCTAGAAGTGGCCACAAAGTCAGTGCAATGGTGTTGGTTTATGCCATTAATCCTATTGTCTATTCTTACGTCTTTTCTTTTGACCTTACCATTGACAGAATAACCACACTTACATTAGAATGCCTGGGTTGATGGTAATAATAGTAATAACTAATATTTACTGAGTGCTTACTGGGGGTCAGTCACTGTTCTTAAAAGATATAGTCAGATTTAATCATTCAGTAACTGCATGGACTAGATTCCATTGCTGTTCCTAACTTACAGGCGAAAAATAGGAAGTACAGGATGGCCAAGTAAATTTCCCAAGGGTTGCACGGTTTGTAAGTAGCAAACCCAGGTCAGTCTGACCCTAGGGTGTGTGCTCTTGGCTGCTTAGGTGGTCTCTAACAGTAACATACAGATTGAAAATGCAGGCTTGAGGCATGTGCAGGAATCATTTGATGTCTGTTTTTACTTGAGTATTTCTTTTCTCACTTTTCTGGTATTCTGTTTAGTATTATATATTTTACTCCAGGTGAACCAGCTTACAGTAAAGAGAGTATTACAGTTGGCCCTTGAAGAACACGGGTTTGAACTGCTCGGTGCGCATATATGCTGATATTTGGGGGGGCGGGGCATAAATATCTCCAGTTGGTCCTTCGTATCCCTGGGTTTCCCATCTGAGGATTCAGCCAACTTCAGATCAAAAACGGCATTTTCGGTGTGAGGTTGGGAATCTGAGGATGCAGAAGGCCGACGTAGGCATTGTTCTACACCGGTTTCTATAGGGAAATTGAGCATCTGTGGTTTGGGTATCCTCATGGGGTCCTGGAACCCATCCCTGGTGGATACTGAAAGACACCTGTAGTTCGGTTTTTTGGGAGTCACACGTTAGGCACGGCTTTTTGACTGCATAGTAAGCAGCACCCCAACTCCTGGGTTGTTCAGGCTCAACTCTACTGTGACCCTAAAATATCTTATTAGTCGCCCCCCTTTTTAGAAGTAAAATGATTCTCAATGATCACTTATAACCAAAGTAACTAACTCCATTTGGGGATATACGATCTGGAGATTCCTGACTGCTACTTCTCTAGCCTCCAGCTTCATGACTTTTTTGTCGCCAGTCCATTTAGGGTCCCTTTTGGTGACTGGCTTGCATACTCGCTGCCTCCTTCACCGCCTGCCTCTTGCAATGGAGCCCAGTCAATGAAAGGCATCAGACCATGGTTTTGAGCCAAGATAGTATGGCTGTTCCTAGCTAAACCATTAATAAGCATAATTTTGAGTTTGAAGACAAGACTGTGAGTTACATAGATATTTGAGAGTTGTCAAAGAACCACCCTTCCATCTAATATCATTTACTACTTTCTATAATATTTGGTGTTTATTAGCCATATAAAAACATCGCTAACTAGATAAAGAAGTTAATCTTTTAGGATGTTAATGCTGCAATGCTTCATTCTAAGGGCAATTTAATTTAATTTTAATTATCTCCATTTGTAAAGCAGCAGACGTTATATAATGAAAATCTTCCACAGAGTCTGAATTTCTGGGAGATTATACAGGACGTCAATATAATTATCCTCTTGCCACCCAGACAGACATGTGACTGGTGATGTTGAACTCTGAAGCTGAAATTGCTTTATTTTTTAAATAGTTTTCTTCTTGAATTGCATGAGTATTTCCCCGTCTTTGTACAGAGATCAGCTATTATAATTTCTCTGATCAGGCAGGTGCCACCAGGTGGCAAGTAAAATACATACACATTTTTCTTTTGTCTGATCAGTCTAAAGGGGGTGATTAGTTTATTGTCTTTATTTAGAAGCAAGACTGCAATAGGTTTCTGTTTTCTGCATCCCGCTGCAAACCTGCACATTTACTGCTGCTGTCCTGATGCTTCACTGAATTCCAAGTGTCCTGACGGTCACCTTCCTCCACTGCAGGATGTTTCACTCAGGTCGGATGTGGAGCTGCCGTTGGAAGTGGAAGCCAAGTTCCTTCTGGTTCTTATTTGCTTTCTCTATTGTCTGTGTTCCTCATTCAGGTAAGTAAGACTTTTTCTATTGGAAGCCCTCAATTTAATAATGATTGCACTGTCTTCCGATTAGGTGTGCTGTTTGTTTAAGTAAGCGTAACTTTATTCGTGGTCATTCTTTTCTGCTTCTGTCCTCAGTGGCTTTTTCTGTCCATGGCCTCTCTTCCTCTCTGAATTTTGTGTGAATACAATCACTTGGATCGTTGTTTTACTTTCTAATGAATGTACTTCTCTAATCTCCACTGCATTTCTTTTAGCTTCGTTTATTTATCTAGCTCATGTTAAGTGATGAGATAGCTACATATCTGACATTAAAAATATACTAGCTGTTCTTCTACCATTGAATAAATATGCAGTACTTCATTTTTCTCTTTTCAAGTTTTCATATACTCATTTATAGAAAGTACAGACTTTGCTATTTTTATTTATCTGGATTTCATTGCCATGTGTGAGGCAAGGATTTGAAGTTAGGTTTTTTGACCATGAAGTTTAAAATGATATAAAATAGTTAACTTTAATTTCATTATTTTTGGAATTAAAATATTTAATTTTTGCAATTACCATCATCTTCTTGAAATTTGAAACAAGATTCTTTTAGCTTTGCTGAAAGCTAAATTTTCCATAAACAGCTAATTATATGAATAAGCCAATCAGAACCCGAGGAATGTAAGTGATGTTCAAAAGTAAACTGTTTTTTCATTTATATGGTTTTGTTACTTAGAAAACTGCATTTCTCTTAAGTTCATTTTATTTTACTAACTTCTATTGCTTTATTAGATTTACATTTTTCCTTTAGAATAAAATCATTACTTATGAAGTTTTATGAATTTATTACTTGGAATTAAACCAATATTTCATACTTTCCATATTTATAATATATCTCTATATTATTATAAATTATACATTTAATGAATCACAGTTATAGATTATCCACTAAAATTGGTTATTTATGGTTCAAGAAATGTAACTTGTATTCACTGTATAAATATTGTTTTTCCCAGCCATTAGGTAATTCTAAGAGTTTCAGCTACTTATTTGGAAAATCCCTGGTTCTTGTTTAATGACTTCAAAACAAAACTAGTCTTTGAGTGCATTTCTTTGTGTATTTGTTTCAATTTCATTATAAAGTCATTCTTTCTATTACATTTATTGCCAGAAAAGATCATTAGAGCAAACAAACTTAGTAAAGGATCTGAACATTACATATACATTGGATTTTTTGGTTGTACAGTGTTGAACAATTTCTTAACTTTCAAAATTGATACTTGAAGAACCAATTCCATGATGTTAGATAAATTAGGATATTAAAATTAGTTGTGGTCTGTTTAGTTTCATTTTTGTTAGGTCATGGCTTTTGTAAATTTTTAACTGCTCTTGAAACTTTAAATTGGGATTTTTAATTTTAGATGTCAACATTTTAATTGATATATTCACGTTCATTATTTTTAATCATTTGAATACATGAAGTAAAAGGCATATGAAGGGGGACCCCCCAAAATGACATTTATTTGTAAAAAATTGTGTATTTATTCTCACATGTTTAAACTTCAGTCACCTTCAAAGTACTCTCCATTTGATGCAATATACCTATCGAGACTTTTTCCCACTGCTCAAAACAGTTTTTGAACTCATCAATTTTGATGCCTTTTAGTGCTTCTGCCATTTTTTGTTTCCCCTCTTCCAAAGTTTCCCTTTGAGTACTTTTTCCATCCAGGTGAGTAAGGTGAGTGGGGCAAGAGTTTCATGCCATTTGTGATAAAAAACTGCTGACCACTCAGCATGGTGTGGGCAGGTGTGCTGGTAAATCATCCATCATGATACGGGCAAATATGTTGACAGAGTCTTCAAAAAAATTCACTAAAGCTGAACACAGCCTCTCACAACCAATGCCAGCTGGTGCACTGATCCAGATGGGTTCCTAGAACACTCACTTAGCAGGGAGAAGCCTGTACTACAGGGGGCCCGCCCTCCAGAAGATAATTCCAGTTGTTTTGGGCCCCCCTCCTATTTAAGACTCCTTAAAAAGCGTCAACTGTGCTGGGACTAGGATGAGAGGCAAGAGAAAGCATCAAGTATGCTACATTTATGGAGGCCCTCATTCTCAAGGTGATGGGGATCAAAATGTTTTTAAGTTACTGTATCACACAATAAACTTTTCTTAAAAATTTCCTTCATTATCCAACACTTCGTGTGCAACAGGAAATAAGGCTTTGTGGCAGCTAGTTAACATGTTTGCTGATGAAGCCAAACAGTTTTGTATCCAATTTTGTATCCATATCTGTAAACATGATTTACTTAAAACATCATGACCTCACATGAATATATAAACTCAAAAAATAATTTTAGGGGTCTTTATTGAAATTATAAGTGACTCAGCACAGTTAATATATTGCATATAACACTTGAGAGGTATCTAATTTTCAAACCTATCTTTAAACCATAGTGTAACACCACTATATTTTCAAGAACATTTAGTGCTTAACTGTGATGTTTCTCTACATAAGCGCTCTGACTTTTTTCACTTCTCCAGATGACCCCTAGGTGGTCTTATTGAGTCTACCAGCTTTAAATGATACCTTGATGTCAATGTCTGGTAAATGTGCATCGCTAATCCCGGCCCCTTCCTGGACTCCAGAGCCACCTCCTGGATTGTTTAACCTCATCTACACTTCAATATATAGTAGGCTTCAAACTTCACTTGTGTAAACAAGATTCTTGATTCCTACATCTTAACTGCTTCATTTTCAGTCATTACAATCCATCCTACCATCCTGCTCTTCTCTCATACCCTCACTATTTTCTAGACACATCGGCCTTTCTATTCCTTAATCATGCCTTCTAGTACCCTCTGCTCCCTAACCTACACATACCTGGTTCTTTTTTGATACTCCGATCTTAATTAGTATCACCTCAGATAAGCCTTCCCATCTCCCAATTCCAAGGAATATCCTCTTATCAGTATCATATTATCTTTCAGTGATAGTCTGCAGGTTTTGGCTGCTCTCTTGATGATGTTTTGTTAATTTGACTTTGATAGCTAGGTGGGAGGGTTGGCAGAACCTTTATTGATTGTTAAGATTGACGCGTAGTTCGGATAATTAAACATTAGAATCTTGTTTTTTAATTTGGATAATATCCATAGTTTAATTTGTGTAACGGAATTAACTCTCCTAGTTGGTAAGTTAATACTTATACTTTCATAGGGCATTTACAAAGCAAATAACATGCAAGATTTGTGTCCTTCAGGATTTTAAAAAGAAACGTAGAGAAAGAATGCGGTATCTGTTGCCAGGTGATGACTGTAACTTTTAACAAGAGCTACAATAAAATAGCAGCTGAATATTTCAGCTGGTCCCATGGAAGTGCAAATGACAAAACCTGACTGGTTTTTTACCCGCTATTCAGAAAGGTTGATAAAATCCAGTATTACTAATGATGCTGGGGAAAGGGCACGCGCTAACTGTTGGCTCCGTTATTTGGTGAAGTAACTGGGCAGCATTTTTTAAAAAGAAAGAATGTGGATTCTCTTTGACCCCATTCTCATGTGTAGGCATCTGTCCCATAGAAGTAGAAAAAAACATAATATACATATGGAAAAATATATGCTGGTGTTTTAACTGTCACATTGTGATAGCAAGCAATTGGTAAACACTCTAATTATTCATCAATGAGGAAATGCTTATATAAGTAATTGTTTTTACATTAGTAGCATGACATACTGTGTGGTCATTCAAAACAATGCAGTCAGATTGTGTGTATTAGCTTGGAAAGTTGTTTATGATGATGTTAAATTATAAAGCAAATTGCAGGACCATACGAGATTATCCCAGATCTGTAATAGTTTGTGTTACAAACCTGGGATATGTTATGCATATATATATATCCTTGAATAAGACTGTATAAACCTATTAATAAAACATGGAATGATACAGAAGAGGCTTTGCAACGGGGTTATCTCAGGGGCATAGAATGGGGTAGGTACCTCAGGGTCGGAGTGAAAAGAAGGGAGTCCCTGGGACTTCACACAACTCTGAATTACTTGCCTTGTCACAGTCAGCATAAGTTACTTTAGTACTTTGGAACCACCCCCCCAAACAAAACCAGACAAAATTCTTTAGTTTAAGAACAAAAGAAGCTACATTAAAAACGTGACCAGAGAGACTGCTGAAGGGTATGCATATCATACTTTTCCGTTAGTCACTGAACCGTTGCTCTGGCTCTTTCTTCACTTGATAAGAATGCCTGAAAGGTGTTTCAGATACTAAGCTCTTTTTGTGTAGCACGACCCTCCGTGACTCTGAGGATGAATGATGAATCCCCAGCAGACAGAGGTTAGGGCTTCGAGTGGAGTGGGAAACACGCAGGCAGGAGCCAATGAATCCCTAAGCAACCAGGGGCCTGTTTCCACACAGATAACCTCAGTCATGGGCACTGAGGGGAGGCACCTCCCTTCTCTCCTGAAAAGTGATGATATCAGCAGATTAGCTCAAGGCTCAGTGTTGTTCTGGTATCTCTGATACATAACTAAAAGGGGAAATGTTTCTAAAAGTACAATCTGGCTTGAATTGTGAGCTTTCTGGCCCAGAGCACCACACAGTTCTTGAAGGCAAGTGACCGGGCAAAAAAAATCTTGTGTTTCTTTGTGTGTGTCCATTTTTCTCTGTTACAGAACAATCAGTGAATCTGTGATATCAATTATGTGGCAGTCTGTATTGTTAGACATGTCATTTATACACACATTTATAGTTGATGGAAATGATTTCAAATGCATAAAAAAGTATCCCTTTATAAATCCAGCAGGTTTTTAAAATCCATTTTAGTTTTAATATGTGCTTAAAATGACTAAATAAATATATCTGAAAGGTCAAAAGTAAGATATAATTATGCAAACTATTCTTGTCAAGTGAAAAAGAGCCAGAAGTAACAATTGACGAACAGAAAATTGTAAAATATAATACTTTTTTTCAGTCAGGGTGAAAATGCTCCCAGTTACACTATGTGAAGCTTCTAGCTGCAGGGCTGTCGCTCCATCCTGCACTTGAGCTTGGACGAGCCCATGTGACTGAATGAGCAAACCCTAGAGAGTTGCATGCAGACATTTTTTGGGGGTGTCTTCCTCGATAATTTTCTTCATATATCTTTGAGAGGACCTGAATTTGATGTAGGTAAATATGAAATCCTGCACTTGGTGTCATCAACTCCATTACATAAAAATGTATTGGGGGTGACTTGTCACCACAGTGCCACTTTCAAGTGACTAAGCAGTATGATGGGGATACAGCTGAAGCTGATACCCTCCGATGGGGACAGTAAGAGAGGATGTGAGCAGAGAGTCCTGCTCCTCACTGACCAGGGCACCCTCGCCTCCAGGGTTGCTTGTCAAGCTGTAGAGGTCACAACCTCTTGGGTCTCGGCAGGTGGATCCACCTGACGCTGGGCGTCGAGCTATCTGAGGAATGTCTCAGGACCTGTCTGTCTCCACCTGTCATGTGAAACCTCTGGGGGTAGGTGGGCTGGCTGACGCATGTCCTTTGCATCAGCCACAACCTTTTTGCTTTTGTGTAAACACTTATTTTTCTTTTTAAGAGTAAACATGCTGCTGAATAAAAATAAATTAGAGGAATGGCATAGATACTGTAGAGTAGTGCAGTCAGTAGGAATAAGATGGTGGTCTCTACATATTCGCAAAGTGGTCACTGGGGAGTCACAGACTTGTTCCAAGTACCTGGAAAAGCAGAAAGGATGATCAAGTCCATGCATCGAGGTCCTAATAATGCTCCTAGTGATGGGTTGCCAAAAAATCGAACAGCTGTCCTTCAAATTCCTCCTCATCACTGGACTCACGACATGAAAAAGGAATCTCAATAATGAAGAGGAATTTGACTAAAAATCCTGAAGGCTTCCGCAGCCTACTGTTAAACCA
>PVKM010021285.1:0-22717 GCA_004027735.1 Carollia perspicillata
TGTCCAAACTTTTGTTGTCTCTGGGCTACAATGGAAGAAGAGTTGTCTTGGGCCACACATTAAATATATTGTGACACATAATCACAAAAAACCTCATAATGTTTTAAGTAAATTTATGATTTTGTGTCGGGCTGAATTCATAGCCATCCTGGGTTGCAGGTGGCCCATGGGGCCACGGGTTGGATACCCATGGCCCTTGAACACCTGTTGAAAGCCTAGTTCTCCCTTCTCCTAAACACCCTTAGCCATATCTTAAACTTTTAACAGTAATTTATACTTTAGTGTGAATGAATTCCTTCCTTCCTTTTTCTTTTCTTTCTTTCCTTTTTTTTTTTTACATTCAGTATACTATCTTCTACTCTAATTCAGAGATATTAAGGTTGCGTTCGAACAAGGAAAAATAATTGATATATCTTTGTTCTCTATTGGACTAATCTCTGTGATTTTTTGTATTTCTATGAATAGATATCTCCTCCCTTCCCAGAGGTATTGTTCCAAGTTAAAGTCAGTCCCCATTTTGTAGCATAAAATCAGAAGCCTTTTTATTTAGAGATGAATAGAATCTTGGAAATACCTCATGCATTTAGCAATCACCTGGAATAAGTTTATTCTCACTGCTGCTCTGCTCCTTCTAGTTCTTTCCCTCTTTCTTATAACAAGTATGTATTCATCACCCACTGTGTTCCCTGCATAAAGATTGTTGAATGGCAATCAGATGCTCCATGTGCGATGTCTTGGGGAAATTTACTCTTTATATTTAGCCCATTTCCTCCGCACTGGGTTTTCAAAGCAGTTCTTGCAAATGTGCCCCTCTCTCAATGAATTTCAAGAGCTTTTAAAAATAGGAACCTCACTAATTAACTGAAGTTAGGAAATAAATTAATGGGGTGAAGAGGAAGCAATTATGGTCTGCATCCATCAGAATTATACAATGCAATTTTTGGGGCTTCATAAAACATAAACTTTTGGGCCATTTATAACCCAGAACAAATTAATATATAAATTGTTTACAAATCGCTGAATTTAATATAGTGAGTTAGCTTTTTTTTTAGTATTTCAGTTAACAGATGTATCAAATTAAAATAAATATTAGCTCATTTCAAACATTTTGCATTTAATGTGAAATGTAAATGATGACATAGCACAAGATGTCTTTGGAGATCTTGAGGCAATAAAAAAACAATTAAGGATTTCCCCCTTTATTGTTAAAATGCTAACTTCTGCATAACAGAAGCGAAATTCATAAATCTACCCAAGATGAGGAAGTCTACGTAGAAAATATTAATTTTCCATTCTACATTGCTGCAGCCCACCGCGGCAGAGGGTCGTAAGTCAGGGTGAAGGATTGATTAATAATGATAATAATGGAGAGGGCCAAGACTCTGCTGGTAATGGCGAGTTTATTGAAGGAGACTAAAGCTTTTAAACACAGCGCCTCAAGAGTTACAGGGCGTATAACAGTCATGTCCTTGAGATAAAGCTTACAAATTCCCACAGGATGAGGTTCTCATAACGCATACTTCCTTGCACCTGCCAAGAAGGCCATGTTTTCTTTTTGCGCATGGGAACAACCAGATATCCAAAGGTCGGGAAGCGGTCAGAGCCCAAAATGACCTGAGGCTAGAAACCAGGTCTCTATCACCACTCCCGCGGTGAGAAACCCTCTCCTTAACCCCTTATGACCGTTGGGCCCCTACACTACATCTTTTTCAATTGCATTTCAGTCTAGTTGAGGTACAGGGCTGGTGAATAATGAAAAAAACTGGGAACTCTGGGAGAGAAAGAAATGCTGGAATGCTTTCTAGATCTCAATTAACTCGCAGGAGGAAACCAAGATAACATGAAAGTGTGCATTCCTGGAAACAAGTGTTTCCTCATGCCTCTTGTCAGCTCAGTGAGAAATTAGTACTAGATGTACTACCTTTTGCAAGGTTACAGCTAATATGGCCATGGTAATCCTCATCTGATGCCAAGACATCTGGATTCCTGCCTCTTCTGGAGACAAGGAACTAGTGAATATGACCCTTTATTCCAGAGTTGTTGAAGATATGCAAAATAAGCCTTCTGTTCAACAGGTTTTTCCAGACCTTCCACCTCATCTCTCTCAATTTTTACTTTGAGCTATTTTCAGTGTATGTGGCATCCAGGCCCAAGGACACCCATGTTTGTGTCAACTGCACACACGGCTTGTTAGATATCACTCATTCAAAATGGAACAACACAGTAGTTTAAATGAAGTGTACGGTTGTTTTTGGTAGGATTACAAATTGTTGCAGCCACCATAGAAAACAATATGGAGCCCCTGACTGGGTTGCTCAGTTGGTTGGTATGTCATCCCAAATACCAGAAGGTTGCAGGTTTGCTTCCCCAGTCAGGGCACATACCTAGGTTGCAGTTTTGATCCCAGGTCAGGGCATATTTCTCTCCCCCTCTCTCCCTCCCTTCCCGTCTAAGATCAATGAACATATCCTTGGGTGAGGATTAAAAAAAATTAAAAGAATAAAGAGGTACCTCAAAAAATTAAAAATAGAACTACCATGCAACCTAGCAATTCCACTTCTGGGTGTTTATCTGAAGAAAATGAAAACACTATTTGAAAAGATATATGGACCCCTATGCTTATCACAACATTATTTACAATAGCCATGACATGGAAACAACCTAGGTGTCCATTGATAGATGAGTGGATAAAGAAGATGTAGCACATTTATACAATGCAATATTACACAACAATAAAAAGAATGAAATCTTGCCATTTACAACAACAACACTGATGGACCTGGAGTGTATTATGCCAAGTGAAACAACACAGATAAAGACAAATACCATGTGATTTCACTTACATGTGGAATCTAAAAATACAAAACAAATGAACAAACTAACCAAAATAAAAAGAGACTCATAGAAGCAGAGAACAAACAGATGTGAGGGGGGTTTGGGGGGTGGATTAAAAAGGTAAAGGGGAATAAGAGGTATAAACTTTAACTTATTAAAAAAAGATATTGAACACAATTCAGTGTACAGATGATTTGTTGTGGAACTGTGCACCTGAAACCTATATAATTTTGTTAGCCAGTATCACCCTAATACATTCAATAAAAAGGAAAATAAATTAAAACAGTTGTAAGTGTTTCTGAAGCTGGACAAGGTAAGGAAAATTACTTTCTTAGAAACTCCAGAAAAGAATGCAACCCTGCCAACACATTGATATTAGCTCAATAAAACTAATTTTGGACGTCTAATCTCTAGAAGGTAATTAGTGTATGTTGTTTTAAGCCACTGAATTTCTGGTAACTTATTATAACAATAATAGAAAACTAACAAAACTATTCTCTTTAAAAAATTAAAATAGAATGTTGAGAACTTTCAGAAATGAATATTAAGGGCAATAATAATAATAGCTACAATTATTGAACATATGCTGTGTGCAAGCTGGTTATTCTCATACCAACTCATTGATGAGGACACCAGAATTAATTACCCTTAATAGAAGATGGAACAGTTGCAAGAACGTAAGTATATACACCCACAGGGACAGAGAGTAGATGATGAAACTGAGAAATATCAGTGAGAAATATATGGGACTATCAGACAAAAAACTCGGAAATGTGCTAAATCACTGAGTTAAGAAAATCAGTCATAAGTAAAAACAACCTTTAGCTGTTGCTGTAACAATAGGGTTGGGCTACTGGAACAGTTGGAATTCCTTGGTTCAAAGCTGGTAAAACAAAATTTGTACAGAATGTTTTGTTATCAACTTGTATCAAATATGACACATTAGATTAACTTAGAGTATAAATACAAAATAAAGAGAGTTAAATTGATCAAGAATACTTAATTAAATATATTAAAATTTGTAGTAAAGTTCTGAAAAATAAAAAGTATTTACTGTCGTTTAATTAGTAACTTACAAGAGCATAATTAATTTGGACTAGGTTATATCTGTTTCCTAGAAATCTGTAGGGAGGGCAGAAATTGATTTGACTACAGTTATGAAAAAATTTTTTACAAATAATCATGAAATTACAAACTTAAATAAACATCAGAGAAGACTCAGGACTCTAATAATTCCACTGTGTTGCATTCCAAAGTTGCTCTCCTGAGTTGGAGGAAGAGGGAAGGACCTCCATGAGATGGCAGGAATTGACATCAACTTGGGTTGTTCACAGGAGAAAATCTAGAATATGGACGCCGTCCATCATGTGTATTTGACCTTCACTCTTAGATGCTCCCACTTGAGCTATTTCAGCTGCTCATCATGTGTATTTCAGTGGAAAAAACATTCAGAGTTGCTGCTCTAGTGGACTACTCTAAAAAGAAGGTTGGTGTATATTTAGATATTTGTGGAGTGGGCCAGGGAGAAGATCTGAACCACATCCCCTTGGCTTTTAGACCCTAATTGTAGAGGGCAAGTTGCTTGTGCAAGCACCCGCACGTGAATGCTATAGGGGAGAGAGAGGATCAGGGAGGGCTGGAAGGAGGGGGAGAAAGAACAGAGATGTTGACAGTGGGCCCTCTTTATCTGAGGACAATCAGGAGCTGACAAGACCTTTTAAAGTTGGTTCCTTCAAACGAGAGTCCAACATTTCATGTGAAAAGAGGTTTGATTGGGACTTCATTGTAATAATAAAAGTGAATATTATGAAAAGAAATTTGTCTTATATTTTATCAAGCAGGTTATAATTATATGGTAATTCTTATAAAAATTTTTCAGAATGGAACAAGTGTGGCTTTTTTGAGGGCATAATTTTTCTGACAAAACTGTATGCTAGTCTCTATGCCTGATTTTTAGTAAGATTATAGCAGGCTTTCTCCCAAGGGCTTCTCTTAATCCTTTGCCATTTAAATTGCCCTTGTTGAAGCACCTGTCCTGGCACCATTCTTGTCTGTTTTTCTTCTTTCAGAATTGACTGGTCTGACTGGGCCAGACTTGCATTTGTCAGAGGCATGGCACCTGCTTCACATGTTTCTCCAGCACCCCTTTTATTGACTTTATGAAATTCTGCACCCCAGATGCAGGCCAAACCCCCCAAATAAAATTAATTTGAAATCAATCCCTGTACCCTAGTGTATATCAACCAAGTACATGGAAATGGGTGCCAAGTACCAAAATAATTTACATATAGTTGTTTCCTTGATTAGTTTAAACACTAGCCTTACAATCATGGTTATGTAATTTTCTTAGCAAAGGCTTTTTCTGTGGTATAAAGGGACATGCGAACTCAATCTTGCAGGGAAATGTTACCAAAATTAGCAGCTTTTTAGTGTAAGATATTATTTTGACTCAAAGGTTTGGGTATTTCAGGAAAAAATTTTTGCCTCAAATATACAGGCTATTGCCTCTATTCTCTTTCTTCCTTTGCTGGTGTAGATGTGCCTGTGATAAATGGTATTTCATGCTTATTGTTCTACTTGTGATATCTGTCGTAAATTGCAGTGTCCTGTGATCAGCCTGGCAGACAAATATAATAATGCTGCTTTATTTTTATAATCAGGCTGTCTCAAAGATTTCATTTCTCTGCTGGTGAGATGCATAGTTCTTGTGGAAGGGAATATTGGAATCCCAGTGCCCATTCATTAGCAAGCCTGTTCATCTGTCTTAGTTGCATGCCTCATGGGGGCTGCCAAAGTGTAACAAGGAAGCAGAGGCCACAGCTGAGCAAAGCATTCAGCTTATTAATGCTAAAACCACTAAGAATAAAAGCCAGTTGTGAGCTGAGACAGCACAGAGGAAGAATAGTGAATTGGGAATCAAGGAACCCCAGCCTGCCCCAGTAGATAAGGTCCTCTGATTTACCACTTGGATGAAATAGTCATCTCTCACTGCCTTTTCCTTCTACATGGTCGGCAACCCTGGGGTAATCCTCTTGATCCTCCACCTCTACTCCTTGGCTACTTACTGAGCGCTGGAGAGAAGACTGGTCATCATTACTGCTGTAAGCTTTTGTAAACAGATAAGTGTTCAGCCTCGCCTAAGTCCTGCTGACTAGTGGGCACCTTCCTTTGCAAGCACCTTCAAAGACCTCAACCTCGTGCAATGCCTTTTCTACTTTGCTTCCAGCAAGTCTGCTTTCTAGGAGAGAGGCCTGACTTGACATGTGAGCACTAGGTAATGTTTGCATCTACTCTTGCCTTGTCCAGGCTCTTCTTCATGCTGTAGCCCGTTGGGTCTCATTGATGTCCTGATTCACAACCCTATCAAATTATAGCTAGTCAGTGGTTTCTCATGGCTCTTATATCAAGGATCAAAATCCCTTAACATAAGACTTGTCATGGTCAGCAGCTGATCCAACTGTATCAAGTGCAGTTCTCTTGTATTTGTCTGCTTGGACTGATGGGCTCAAACAACAGACATTCATTTTCTCATAGTTCTGGAAGCTGGAAATCCGAGATTAAGGTGCTAGCAGTGTTGGTTTCTAGTGATATGTCTTCCTTGGTCTATAAAGAGCAGCCTTCTTCCTGAGTCCTAACATGGCCCTCTCTCTGTGTGCCGTTAGAGAGAGACAGATCTCTGGTATCTCTTCCGTTTCTTATAAGGACACCAGCCCTGTTGGATTTGGGTTGCACCCTTATGGCCTCGTTGAATCTTTATTACCTCCTAAAGGTCCTATCTTCAAATAGTGTCACATTGTGGACTTTAACTTATAAATGTGGGTGGGAGCACAGTTCAGTCCATAGCACCCTTTAATTGCGCTGCACTACAGACCCCCTTTAATCCCTCCAACAGATCATGGCCAGACTCTCTCCCACCCCCTGCCTTTGCCTTGGTATGTGCCGTTTTCTCTGCCTGGAGTGCTTTTCAGGTACTCCATGCTGTACCTGCCTGCATCAGACCCTCACCAAGTCAACACCATTATGTCTCCCCTAGGAAGCATGGCTCATCCACCCTGACTTGATTAAACCTCCTTTGAAACAAGACCCACAATTATAATTTTACATTTAATTGTGAGATTAGTCAATTCATGCCTCTTTTCTTTCTAATTCCTTGGGGGCAAGAACTATCCCTATTTGACCCCTAACACTGTACCTCTGTCCTTGCACAGTGCCTGACACACAGCAGATGTTCGAGGAATGTGTTGACTGAATATATAAATGAATGAGACTCAGTTTGGAATTGGGAAACAATGTTCTGTTTTCCATTGGACATGCATTCGTACAGAAGTTTATCATTCCTCAAACATTTTCTGGTTAGTCGATGCTTTTTTTTTTTTTTAAGGGATCTGATTCCTTCCAAGTCTCTGAAAAGTCAAGCCATCATCATGGAGGCCACAAGATTTTATCTCCCAAGAGCAGAGGAACGGTCTGTGTTAAGCAGCCCCTGGATGTTAGCTTTTTTTAACTTTATGTATCTGCCAGAAGTAACCGTGAAATGAAAGTGACCAGGGTGGTGTTTAGCAATCCCCGTTAAACTCCATTTAATAAGATAGTAATATAATAGGACAACTTTAAAAATGATTTCTTAGCAGGACTTTTTGCCACTTGTTAACAAGGGGGTACTCAGGGTTATGGAAAGAGGATGCAGTGGGTGCAATATTTTGAAAATATTCAACCAATATGTTTTTGTCACCTTAAATTGCATTTACTTGCAGCCGTTGCCCACAAGTCTGAATCATGAAGTTTGTCACCTCAGGGAAGAACAAAGCAGGTACTGAAGATTGGTTTTGATTAAAGAAGCTGGATTTCTTGACCTCTTCAGTTAGGCAGTTGTCATGAAAGTTGGGCTTTGTGAACGGGGAAAAAGAATTGCTCAGCTCCGTAGCTCTCACTTTAATGTATCACGAGCCCAGCCTGGTGGACTAGGTCAGCCACTTCATGGCCAATTCAGACAAGACCAAAGTTAAGGGGTTTGAAATTTCTCCTTGGGAGCCATTGAAGGGCTTTAAGGAGTAAAGCAGCACAGTTACATTTTTGGAGTTGCCCCTGGGGTCTTTGTTACATTTCAGTTTGAGTCAAAATTCTGGCTTGTCATGCTCCCAGAGTGGAAAAGAGTCAACTAACTCTTCGTTGGAGACACAAACCCGATGGAACAGCTGATGTCAGTTAGTTCTTCCAGCCTTTAGCCAGATGTCTGACTCTTGGTTTTCTCAAGTCTTGCTGCTGCTGTCACAGCCCTCTGTGGCCACAGAGGAACTCTGCTTCCATTCAGCTCCTCATGTTTTCCTCACAGAGAGGTCCCAGCTGCCCCAACACTGCTTAGGTCAGGAGGCAGCTCCAGGGAGCCGAGCTGGGTCATAGTAGCGCTTGCTTATCTCTGCTGTACAATGGTCCACTCATTCCTCAACAATGATTTGAGGTCCCCATTTCTTCCCTGAAGACTTCCTGCACTGATCTTCCTAGGAATGATGAGCCATTTCAGTCATTTCTCAGATGAGAAATGTTGCCCAACTGTTGCCTCTCTAACTCTCCTTGGAGCTCCCTGAGATCCAGGACTTTGCATGCTCATAGTTTTTTCAGTCTTCCCTGCTGGGCTGTAGACACAGTAGCTGTGCACTACTCCATAGGTTCAGGGATTGAAATCCCTGACCATGGCTATTGCTCCTGGGGAAGAGGGAAACCACACAAACTCTGATTCAGGAAGTCACTTCAGCTTCACCTGCCTTTCCTCTCAGTCTCTATAGGGCAGAAATCTGAGATGGTCTGAAATTCCAGAACCCTAGTGTACACATAGTTGCTCCTACTTCCTTAGTCAAACACTAGTTGAGATGTTGCAGTGAAGGGATTTTACAGAAGTAATTTAGGTACTAAGTCAGTTGACCTTAAAAGAGGGAGATTTTCTGTGTGGGCTTAATCGACTTACATGACCCTTTAAATCTGGTCTGGAGGTCAGAGATAGAGGAAGTCAGAGGTTCAATGCATAAGTGGGGCTTCATGGGGAAGAAATTCTCCATTGCTGGCTATGAAAACTGAGGGGACCACTGGCAGGGAATGCAGCCTCCAGAGCTGACAGCCCACAAGGGAATGAGAACCTGAAGGAGCTGAGAGGTGGATCCCCCACAAAGTCTCAGTACCTCGAGACCCTGAACTGGGATCCCAGCCATGCTGTGCCTGCAAGTTTGATCTGCAGAGGTGTAAGCTAATAAATAGGTTATTTTAAGTCACTAAGTTTGTATTAATTTGTTAAGTAGCAATAGAAAGCAAACACATTCTTTGAATTCTGATAAGGGGACTCCAAGATAAATACCTTTCCTGCCTTAGTTATATCATCAAGGACAGGCCCAGTCTCTGGAATCTTCTCTTTGAAAACTTTCATGTTCCAAGAATTGCACCCATGGACCAGCCATTTCTTGATTTATCAACCATTCATTGAGCACCTGCTAAGTGCTCGGTGACTAGGAAGTTTATCAAACTCCAGGGCAACATGGAAACTTGGGTGGCTTTTTAGACTCTTGTTTGGGTAATTCAAAATTCATGGGTTTGTGTCCCAATGGCTGGATTTTTGGAATCCTGAATACTCAGTTTTCAGAGAGGAAGACTACAGTGGGTTGATCTAGCTATCATCCTTTTAGTTAGTACCTCTTTTTCCTTGTAGTCTGGCACATAGTAGGTGATGACCAAATATTTGGCGAATCAATGAATGGGCAGCTTTACTGCTTCCTGGAGCCTTCCAACCCCAGTGCTGAAAGCAAGTCTGAATAAGAGAGATGTCTCAGGCTAACTAGCTTTACCATTTTCTGATGTCAGGGTTTCTGCCAATTGAGAAACTTGACAAAATTTCCTGTTTACACTTACTGTGCATAAGAGCTATTCTGGCAGCCAGCGGCTTTTTAGACGTCTCATCACACTGCTTTACACATCTCAAGGGTGGCTGGTAGTTGGAGAGCAATGGTGTTACCAGAAACTGGGACAGACAGGGATCAGGATAGAAGGCTGCAGCATCAAATTGCTGTTGTACTTGTTAAATGTCTAACTGGTTATGAGACCAAAGGCATGCAGAAATGGGAGGCAGGCCCACCTGGGAGTGATGAGGTTCATTGAATTTGTAGAGAAAAGCCACCCTCTTTCTCTAGTAATGAGGAAAAGAAAATCCAGCTTACCTTAGAAATAAAACACTACACACAAGGTGGAAAGAGCTAAAGTCATTTGGTCTCCAGATTTATGTATTATTATTCCTTGGAAGACATAATATACTCAGCAGAAACAAGACTTTCTGGGAAATTTATGGGTCTACCTTCTATATACTTCAATTTTTAAGGATTAAATAGCATGTTGAAATGACAGCTACAAGTTTTGTATATTTTAAAAGGCAGCTGATAGGTAGTACTGTTTTTCAAGTTCAAGTTTGTCTTGACAGGAGGCAAATGAGAGGCCTTGATGAGTGAAAGTTACTTTCCAGAGGATACAAGAAACTTATGTAGAAGCAGGCTGATATCCTTGGGACTGGGGTTTTTGAATTTCTTTAAGGTCCACTTTCTCTAGGAAGCCTTCCTGGACTGGCTTTACCCTGCTCAAATCATTCTAGCAGGTCTTCGTGTTTCATTTCGGTGCTTCATTCATCAAGTATTTATGAAAGCCTAAAATGTGCATTATATCACTTGGACAGTAGAGATTAAGATGATGATTCTCCCCTTTGAGGAGCTTAGTATTTCTTTAGTTAGGGCATCAAAGTATGGAGGTGGAGCCTTCTGGGAGGAAGCCTAAAAAACACCCTTGATGAAGAGTGGGGAGTTTTGGCTGTTCATGAAGTAAACTGGTCCTGGACTCCAGAATTGTGAGTGAGGTGGTTAATTGGACTTCACCCATCCCCAAAATGTTGTCTGCTGTTTTGATATCCGCAGTGTGATCCATGGATCAGCAACATCACCTGGGAAACAAATAGTAAAATGCAAAGCATTGGGCCAGACCCCACACCTGCTGAATTGGCATCCACATTGTAAGAGGTCCAGGTGATTCCTATGTACATTAAAAGTGTGAGAAACTTATCTACAACCCTTCTTTAGGAGAGAATTCTTTAACTTGAAGAGAATAGAAAAGGATGAAGTGGGAATGGCTAAACTCACCATATAGCATAAGAACCATGAAGGGCTTGCTGTAATAGGTGGGAATTTGCTCCATGACATTTGGGCACAAGAAACTTCACATTGCCTTACTTTTAAAAAGAAACTTAAAACTGGCTCCAAGCCACCATTTGCAGAGTGGGAAAATTCAATCTCAGTGAAGTTTGGGGGAGGCTTCCCTTTCTTACGTTATATGAAAATTTAAGGGAAGACTTGCATGGAGCAGTAAATGAGGCATTTGGCCCTTCATTTGCATTCGGAGTAGTTGTTTTGTTCAAAGTGCTTCCTGGTGCTCCTTCTGCTCTGGGATTTGGCTGCCAAGGCTGGCAGAGCACTGGATCCAGCCAGCCAAGGGGCCAGCCTGTTCCTCACCACCATGAGGGAATCCATATTCCAGAACTGTTGAGACCATCACCCATTGAGATTTGAGCTGGAATGTGACCCCAAAGTCCAAGTTTTTTGCAAAAGCAGAGGGATGAGCTCTTAAAAGAGAATGTGTTTCAGCTGGAGGACTACCTGTGGGTGTTAAGGGATAGTGAGGGAAGAAACCATGATGCCAAGTCCGGTGAACATTTATCTTGCTTTTAGGCTGCCCAGAAGCTTTCAAGTACCCCTCTTATGTTTGGGTACTATTCCTTCTTTTAAGTCCTGATTCCTCAAGGTAGCAGTGAGTGAGAATCCCTTGCTTTCCCAGAATCCTTTGAAGCCTGGGTGCAGCACGTGACCTGAGCAGCATTAGTAGTCGTCAGCACTGGCACGAGATTCTCATTTAGAAGAGAGGGATGGGATGGAGCAGCAGGCACATGGAGTGGCTTTGGGGACAGGGCTAGTGTGTGATGAAACGGCCTAGAGAGAGCAATGACAGGAGAACTAAGGGCAGTGTCCTAAGCCAGGTGTTGCCAGTGCCTCTGCACACAGGTCTCCATTGGTACAGTCTGGTGGGATAATCCGATATGATTCTTGGTTGTGTAACCAACTTTCTAGCTCTCCCAGGTATTATAAAAAATCAAAACAAAATATTAAACACAAAGCAGTAATAGCCCCATTTCCAGTTTAAACTGGAATGGGCTCTGTTGTTTGTACTATGACTCTGCATGTCAGATAACAGGTAATAGGACAATTGGACTGGAGTGGGGAACCCAGAGGGGAGCAGTTGATAGTGACTCTAGATTGGAAAGTAGATTGGGTCAAGTATGGAGACCAAATTCAAGGTCTCAAGGCTGACTAAAGGATTTGGCCTGCATATTGGAAGCAATGGGGAGGAAAGGAAGGCTTTTGAGAAGAGGAGTGGCAGGAAGGAGAACAAGAAGATTGATGTGGGCACCAGCTGTGTTGCATGTGGGGAGACAGTGAGAGGACTGCAGGTGTGCAGGTGTTAAATGGGCCGTGAATCAACAGTGAATCTACAGGTTTGCCCACGAAAAGTCCTGAAGTGTGGTAGTCATTAACCCTGCCACACACTGGAATCACCCAGTGTTAAATAATGCCCCACTGCATTCACACCCAGATCTTCGGTATTATTGAAGCTCTATCAGTGATTCCAATGTGGGGCCAGCACTAAGAATGTGGAGAGAGGGAGTTGGAAAGGCAGACTGGGTCTGGTCTTGGAGATCTTGAATTTGGTGGCTGTGCCAAGACAGAACTTAATCTTGACTTATTAAGCAGAAAAAAGGAATTTTCTGGAAACATCAAGAGTAGTTCACAGAGTCAAAGAAATGAATGAAAACCCAGACTGTTCATGGATCCAGGGGGAGCAAATTCATGCACAGCATGCTTAGGCTCCACCATGTAGGAGATACCAGCTTCAGGCATTCTCCCATCTTGTTGTCACTCCACGAAGGGTCAGGTTCCCTGGGGTGAGGCTCTGACCCTGGAGCATGATGGACAGTGTTGGCAAGACTGCATGGAATAAGATGCCTGGTCCCCACAGGAGAGCTGATACTGTGCCCAGGAA
Organism: Carollia perspicillata; assembly: GCA_004027735.1. Lineage (NCBI taxonomy): Eukaryota > Metazoa > Chordata > Mammalia > Chiroptera > Phyllostomidae > Carollia > Carollia perspicillata. The sequence continues at coordinate 12,949 of PVKM010021285.1, forward strand.
AGCAGGTGACAGAGCCAGGAGCAGACACAACAGACCCCCTGCCGGGGCCTTATGGAGCTTGGTAACTGTGTCATCATCACTGAGTTTCTTCACTCCAGGCAGTCTTTCCTCCCACTCTGTTCTCGTTCTTCCTCTCTGTCTCCTTTCCCTTGCTGAGTCCTTGGTGATGTTTCCAGGGGTCATGTTGGTGTGTGAGTCAGTTAGAAGATCAGGGGAAGGGATCAGCAGCAGAGCCTCCTCTTTCCCAAATGCAGGTTTCAGGAGGCTGGTTAATGTCAAATCCACTGGAGCATAGTTCCTGCTTGGGAACCTGACTCATTTACCCAGGTCACTGGCCAGGAATTGGATTGTGGTTTTTCATCACCACAAAATCAGTTTCTGTCTGAACCTGGGCCTGAAGGACAAAGGTCAGTGGCCGTGCCTCTGGGTCGGATGTGCTGTCTGCCTCCTTGGGCATTTTCCACTTATGTCTTCATATAGTATTAGCCTGAAGTCAGGACTTCTTGTTTCAGATATAAAATCCCACACTTGATGTGAAGAATATTTACCATGAAAAATAGGGAATAAATGAGGGGCATTCATTGATTTCTGGAAATTCAAAACATTCTTGAAGAAAGAGAAACAGTCATTTGCAAAGAGTTTTGTTGAGAAAAATGTTTGAGTTTCATGTTGACACTCTGATTAATCTTTGATTTTCACATCAGCTAGATTCTATCTCTGGGGTTGGTCGTGTTAAGCAGGGAAGCAGGGAGGCTGCTCTCCAAAAAGGTCCTCACAGGTTCTTCTCTTGGTGACTACTGGGTGGGACTCATGTGCAGCCTGGGCCTTCCCCATGGACCCTGACATGAGCTCTATGCAGGAGAGTAGGTGGAGACAGTATAAGGTATGTGGGCTTCTCAGTGGATGGGGTCATAAATATGTAAGAGTTCTGTCTTAAGTGATGTGAGTGATGGCAAGAGCAGTGTGTTAGTTTCCTGTGGCTACTATAACTAACTACCACAAACTCAGTGGCTTAAAACAATGGAAATATATGTGTAATCTCAGACTTGGAGGCCAGAGGTCTGAAACCAGTTTCACTGGGCCAGAATCAAGGTGTCAGCAGGGCCACACACCCTCAGGAGGCTCTGAGGGAGAATCACTCCCTTGCTTCTTCCAGTTTCTGGTGGCTGCCCGCACTCCTTGCCTTGTGGCCACATCACTCCAATCTCCAAGGCCAGTATCTTCAAATCTCTTCCTGTTTTGTCTTCGTATCACCTTCTCCTCTGCATGGGTCAAGTGTCCCTTTGCCTTCCTCTTATAAGGACACATCTGGTGGAATTTAGGGTCCATGCTATTAATTCAGGATAATCTATCTGTCTCAAAATCCTAGGCTTAATCATGTGTACAAAGACCCTTCTTCCCTATAAGGTAACATTTACAGATTCTAGAAATCAGGACCTGATACTTTGGGTGGACATTTTTCAGCCTAATATAGGTGGCAAGGAGCTGCCAGTATAAATCGAATGTAGTATGTGGACATAGTCTCCTGACCTGCAAGGAAATGCTGTGGAAGAGCACACAAGGCACACGTTCCAACCCCCTTCCATCACTCACAGATGGGTATGATCTTGGGCCAAGCAGTTCAGAACTTTAGTTTCATTATCTCTACAGTGGACGTTGTCTGACTTCAAAGGTTGATGTGAGCTTCAGTGGGAAGTATATGCAGGCCCACTGCAGTGCCTGGCATAAAGTAGATTCTTAATAAAATGTAGTTTCCTGCAGTGACCTTGTCATGTTATAGAAAGAACTCTGGTTGAGGACTCAAGAGAACTTTGCTTTAGTCCTTGCTGGGCCACAGAGGTATCATTTTGAGCCAGTCTCACCTTATTTTTTCAGAAAGCATGAAGGGGTGGCACTTGAGCAGTTTGTCTCAAAAGTCTACATAGAAATAACACCAAAGGGGGACCTGGGTTCTAGTCTTAAGCACTCCGTGGAGTAAAGTCTGTGATGTCTCCTCTTTACTGTAAAGATGAATGGACCTTTGCATTTCATTCCATCATGCATCATCGCCTGATGCAATGTAAAAATGTGTTAAGTTCCTTTTCATGGATGAAAAATGGTAACCCAGGAAAGGCGATTCTTGATGGCTTTGAGGAACCTCTGGAACACTCTTAGGTGGCCTTAGCTGTGTCTTCCTCCCAGGCGGAGAGATTTTAGGGTCAGACGCTCTTTGAGGTCCCTGACTTCTAAACTTGTTTGGCTTTGACTTTCTTTTTAAAAAATCATCTTTTTATTTTATTTTTTATTTTTTTAATTTAATTTTAATTGTTCTTCAAGTACAGTTTTCTGTCTTTTACTCCCATCCCAGTCCACCCCTCCCCCAGTGCTCCCCACCTCCCTCCCATTTCCACCCCCCTTAGTTTTTTTAAAAAAGCATCTTAATGAAGCTTATTTATAGTGAATTCTCTTGATTTTTTTGTTTTCTTTTGTGTTTTGTGTTGTTTTTTTTTTGCCTTTGACCTTTATTCTGTGAGAAATTACTGCAAGAACAAGAGTGGCTCCAGGCCTTGGCAGCCCATTCTAGGTGGGAGCTTTTGATAAATGAACACAATGTTTTCTTCATGCACCTGTACAGCCAGGGCATTATTGGTCATGGCAATCAATATATCAAAATGAATTTTGGAAAGAGTGTCATCAAGTTGAGCTTTATTTCCAAAAACACAAAAATCTCTGCCGGGCTGAGGGGCTGATGTGTGAAGAAGGAAGATGACTTTTCATTCTGAAATAAACAAAGTTGATGGCTTAGACATGACTTAATGTCGTGCTAGTCAATCTGAGATGTAGGCGCCTTGGTAACCAGTTGTTCCCAGAATCCATATTCCCGAGGCCCATTAAAACTTGAGACGCTGAAATCATGTTCTCTCCATTTTGCTCATTTTAAAAATAATGAGAATGTTAAAATGACATTTATATTGCATTTGTCTGCGAGCCATTCTAAGCACTTCAGAGACAGTGTCTCATCAATCCTCATCACAAAACAGCAAAATGTTGGCGGCAGGTAATATCTATAATTATATTAAGCTTAGGAAAGAGCCTCCAGGCTGGAAGAAATTTCAGTGATGTAGGATAGTGTTACTTTGTAGGTAGCAAGGAGGCGAAAACTCTGGGCTCTGGGTTGGCTCTCTGCTTTGTCCATCCCTCTGCCTCAATTTCCATTCAGTCAGATGGGAAAACAGGTGCATCTCCTCCAGGTCATGTGGGTGGTCGAGTACTAACAATAGCAGCTAACTGTTGGGTTTTTTGAGTACTAAGAGCCTTTTATATATTCATTCACTGAGTCATCACAGAAACTCTCTGTGGTGTATATAATTATTTAATCTATAAACTCTCTATGAGAATTTAAGGAATGTGCCTAAGGTAACACAGCAGTCGAGTAGCAGAGATGGATTTGACCCTGGGCAGACAGACTCCAGATCTTGTGGTATCAACATTTCATTAGAGTTGCTTAAATTTTCATATTGCACAGCAGTGTACAAATGCACATGTGTACACACAGCAAACCAAAATTTCACTAAACCATACTCACCCATCTTTACCTTAGAATATAAAATGCATTTTGGTCTTTTTTTTCATTTCTTTAATAAAAATGCCAACCTGAGCAATGAAATTGATTTTATGACCATTGATAATTCTTTTAAAAATATTTTATTTATTTATTTTTAGAGAAAGGAGAAGGGTTTAGGGAGAAAGAGAAGGAGAGAAACATCGATGTGAGGGAGAAACATCAATCAATTGCCTCTTGCAAGCGATTTGACCAGGGGACTGGACCTGCAACCCAAGCATGTGCCCTGATCAGGAAGTGAACTGGAAACCCACTGAGCTACACTGGTCAGGGCTCACTAATAATTCTTGACCCACGATTTGAAAAACTTTGCCCTACACCATACTACTTCTTAGATGCTCATGGGAAAAAGCTTGGGAAGGAAGATGCAGGGAATGTGTGTAATGGAGCAGGGCTGTGGGGGACAAGACCTGAGGGTATTGAAGATCAGACAGTGTGAGGCTCCTCCCAGCATCGCCTCCTGGGTGAATGTATTTTGGCTGAGGAGTGTGTTTGGGCCTGTGGCTGAGGCAAGCAGCAGCTGTCTCACTCCCTTTCTCTCCTTGTACCTGATAATCTTTAGTTTCTTCTCCACCTGCTTATCTGGGCTTTACCAATAAGTCGAACTGAGGTATTTTCTGAGCAACATTCTGAACTGAGCCCATAGTCCTCAGGCTGTGTCTGGGAGGGATGCAGGGAAGCATAAGGCATGTTCTCAACTTTAAGGAAACTTCAGGTCCTCAGGGAAGGAAGACAGACAGGTGAGGGAAGTACCAGGATGTTGAGTGGTGTAAGGAGCCACACAGCCTTGGATTCAAGTTTTATTGGCCTCCTCCTACTAATGAAACCTTGGGCAACATGCTTGACCTTTAAGAGCTTTTCTCTGTGGCTGTAGTTGAAACTCGAGTGAGACAATCCTGGTGAAAAATAGTGAGTATTTTGTGAGGCTTCAAGTGTTAGGAGGTAAGTACCTGTTGTCATATGCAGTATTGCCATATGTGGACAGCCTGGTGTACCAGGGAGCATCAGGAGTTCAAGGAAGGGATGGGTGTGCTGCATCAGTCAGTGAAGGCTTCCTGGAGGAGACAGCATTTGAACTTAACTGGAAAGGACATTTTCATTTCCGGCCACAAAGATCATGGTTGCAGTCAAAGGGCAAAGATAAACAGATATGCAAGGTACAACCAGTCAGTTACATACAATCTGTCTTTATGCATTATTAGGCCATGGCTCCAACTCAGATAGCAGGATCCTGAGTGGCTTTCATGAGTTTTATGTGCTCTGTCGGCCAGGGGCCACTGGCAGACAACCACTTAATTTGGTTAGGCCAGGGGTCATCAGACTACAGATGGGCAAGGCCTATCTCTGTGCAGCTCACAAAACCTGTAATGTAAGAATGGGTTTTACATTAATAAAGAATTATAGAAAAAAAAGAAGAAAAGAATATGACAGTGACTCTGTGGACCTGTGAAGCCTAAAAAATTTACTATCTGGCCCTTTAAAGAAAAAGTTTGTTGACCTGTGCCTTTGGCCCCTATGTGCCTAATCATTGTTTCATGTTGGAAGACTTACTTAGTTCTGAATCACTGTTTAGTCATCCTCCCTGCCTTCTGTCACATCCTAAGGGCACGCAGGCCCACGTTCTGGAGAGAAGGGAAAAATAGGCATGCAGTTGCTCATTGCCTCACTCCCCGGTTGTCAGGAATTCCCCTGCTTTCCTCAAGGCACATTTCTGTGTAGCACTGCGTATGTATACGTTTAGTTCTTTTGACATGCGGCGCATCAGTGATTAGTGCCAAATGCCAAACTGCTGGACTGTAGTCACAGTACCATTTATAATAACGTTCATAAGAACATTCCCCCGTGATGCAGCTTTCCATTCTCCAACGTGAATAACCAGGCAGGCCAAACTACAAATGGGATTTCTCTTCATGCTCCACCTGGCTATATATAACAAGCATGCAATGTGAGATTTGATCTAAATAAGCAGTTAAACCTGGACAATGACAGTATAGCCAAGGCCATCATTTATTGTTTTCAGAAAATCAAGAGAAAACCAAAGGTCAGTGGCTACTTTTTTTTTGTAATAGTATCTTGAAGACAGACTAATGTGCAGCTCAAAATAAAGGTATTGTGGGTAGAACTAGCCTTTCAGACACACAGAGACAGTGTGCCAAGAGGCTCTTGACAAATGGCAGTGAAGGAGCACAGATTACGTGAACAGCTCTGTTGAAAATACAGAGCTGTCGTGTGCAGGTGGCTTAGACATGGCTCTGCTCGACAATGGTGGGATTTTGTTACAGGAAAATTAGATGACTTTGGAGAGGTTTGAGACAGTCCTTATCTTTTCCATATAGCAAAATTCTATCACTTACAGTGAGAACCAAAAGGTAAAGGGAACATCCTGGTTGAATACCTTCCAGAAAAAGGCTAGTTTGGGGAGAAACACTTTAATTTGCTTCCAACTATTATTTGGGAGCTCATTCCTAAAGTGGTTCCATTCCTACATAGGCTTAGATGGCTCTGAAGAGAACTGTGATTTTTTAAAAATCCTGGGGAACACGGAGTATTCATCCAGTTTCCTGAGTCCTCATGGGATCTCAAAACACATAGCCTAGAGGTGGCCGGGATAAATTTTGTTCACTTAGCCCAGTATTTGTTGGTTTATTTAAAGAATGTGAACACCAGTAGACAGCACAAAGCATCTTTAGTTTGCCAGGTGTCCCTCTTCCTGTGGGGCTGCACCAGGTTGTTTCACAACACACTTGTTCTCAAAGGAATTGGAGCTCAAGAAGTGGGCCAGGGTCTGTGGGCTGCACCACAGCACGGCACCTGCTCGTACCCTTGTGGCCTTGTTGTCTTGTGGCTGCAGAATGCTGACCACAGAGGGTTGGGGATAGCAAGCAACTTCCTGAAGCTCAGCTCTACTTCTAGAAAAACAGGTCAGAGTCCTATTGTGCCGACAGACAGTAGCAAACCCCAGCCTTCTCCCAAGGACAGAGTCCTTTTCTTATTGGTGCTAACACTGGAAGAAATGTCCAGCAAAGGATTAGTGATGGTTTTCTGACAGTGGTTGATTGCAATGAGTACTAATGTGGTAGAAACCTGAAAAAACCTTTTCCATTTGCCCCACAATAGCCTGAGCTGTGGTTCTTGGCTAGATTGGGTCAAGGGGGTGCTGAGTGCAGAACATGGACTCAAGCTAGACTGCTGAGTTCCAATCCCCTTTTCCTCCTTCCCAGGGCTGTGAACTGAGATGCAAGGGCAGCTCCATAGGGGAGAGGCAAGGTGAGTGAGGTGATGGATTGAGAGAGGAAAGGGGAATAGCAGCTAGAGGTGCCCCTGATGTTAATGTTCCATGAGTGGGCATGTAAGGGCCAAGCCAGTGTTTTGATTAATGACTTGATAGACACAAGAAAGATGCCCCAGTTAACAAAGCTTAACAACCACTGATGTCAGGGTCAAAGGAAAGGAATGAATGTTGAGCACTTTAGAGCATATTCTGGTTTGAAACTCTTTCAGTCTTTGGGATTTAAAAGAAATTAACAGTAGCGTTTTCATTTAAAAAATGAAAAGAGACTGAAGTAGCTCAATAGTAGCTGATAGCAGGGTGGTGTTAAACAAAAATCTTCTAGGTTGAAAGTCTTTCTGAAAAAAAGGGTTTATTTGGTGATATGCTGGTCAGAAAAAGGTCTGGGTCCCGGGGCACATAGTCCGAACCCCCAGTGGCGGGGCTGGATGGCGAGGGCACACGTGGCTGCCATCCTGGGGTTGACCGGGCCCTTTTACACGGCGAGTCGGGGGAAGAAAGGTGTGAGTTGTTTTGACAGAATTCACATTGGCTCTAGATAAGGAGGGTGAGAAAAGGTGAAGTGGGGAAAGTTGCGGGGTGGGTGTAAAGGAGAAGTAATGATTGCTTTTGGATTGATTGTGGGCAATCGTCTGGAGAGTTCATGCGTAAGCAGGATTCAGTGGCGTCTGGTGGTCAGCTATTCATTTTATATAATAGCTGTAGCTGCCTGGAAGTTGATTCAAATTTCAACATACATTCAGGAACAAGGGCCGTCTTTTGTTGGTATGTGCCTGTGGCTGCTAACTAATTAACTTCTCTTGTTTCTTCCTCCCACCCTCTGGCCTGCTGTAATTTAATTTAAGACATCTCAAATTTTTTTCTCGTCAATGCGGATGAGAGAATAGGGCAAACTTTTACCACCTCCAAGGGGATCAGAGCACACGAGACTAATGTTCCATCTGGCCTGCCCTCCTTTGTTCTCCTGAAGGGCACTCTGTTCTCTGCTTTTTGTCTATGCCTTAGCAAACAAAAATGACTATCTATTTATTTTATTTTTTATTGTATTTTTTCCCATTGCCATTTAGTCCCCTTAGACCCCTCCAACCCCAGCAATCACCACACTGCTGTCTATGACCACGAGTCTTTCTTAGAAATTCCTATTTAAATTGTAATCCCAGGCAGGCGGACCTAAAGCTTATGAGAAGCCTGCCTCGAGTGGCTGTTTCTATTCTTCATTCCTTGATTCTTTGTGAAAATGAGTGTGGTGTTCCTGTTGCATGCTAGCCTCTGCTAGAGGCCCCACGTGCGGACCCCTCTGTGCTCCCTAGGAGATTCCGGTGCAGGACCACAGAAGTACATAAAAGCAACCGGGAGGCAAAACCCCGTGAGGTACGCTGGTCAGGGCAGGCAGATTTCTGCTTACAAATATGTGGCATTCCAAAAGTTAGTTTATAAACTCTTGGTCTAGAAATGGAATTCATTTTCCAGTAGAGACCTTTTTATGCACACATGTACTTTTTTTCAGACAGCAAATATTTACTGAAGGCCTACCCTGGAAGGAACTAAGAATACAGGAAAAATAAGACTTTCAATGTCCTTCAAGTCGAGAGTCATCTGTATTATCAAAACAATGTCATGAAATGCTGGGGTTGGTCTGTATATTGGAAGAGACTGTGTTTGGGGTAATACTCAGAAATAGAGTATTTAATAAACCTGAATTACTCATTTGTTTTCCTTCTTCTGTATCAGGTCCAACCTTCTATTTCTTTAATTCAGCTGCTATGCTAGATGTTGGGAGGAAAACAACTTGTTTAAACAAATTTAAGTTTACATGCAACTAGGATTTATGGGATGAGGTGGGAGAGTGTGTGTCAGCAAACCCCTGAAAGGACATTTTTGGTGATCTAAGACTCAGATTCTCCAAGGTTTGGCCCTAGTCTTCAGCACAGGATTATCTTACCCATGTGCTTTGACTCAAGGTTATAAATTTCACTTGCTTTTAGAGATTATTTCTCTTCAATCCCCATCACATCTACTCCGAGGGTGTTTCTCTTTAATTGTGCAGTTACCTCTTACTTGGGTTCTAAAGTTGGCATAAAGGCAAAAAGCCTGTGCAGCCAAGATTGCACTTGAACGTCAGAAAGGCAACACATTGGAGACAACATTGCCCTCTTTTAGTAAGTCTAACCAAACCATTTTTTCATTTTGTGTTGGAACAGGTCACAGTGGTTCAATTGGAAAGCAGGTAAAATAGCTGGGTAAAAGAAACAGGAAAATATGATTCCTGAAACACTGAGATCACCCTCAGGATGGTGATGGCACACGCTCTGAGAGGCACGTGGTGCTGAACCTGCCCAGGCAAGTGTGCACCCCCACCTCTCAGACTCACTCCACCTGACCTGGGAATTCTGCAGTTCGGTCTTTACGTCTGCGTCTGAGGGTTTCTGGCCCTGGGCCTTGTGAATCTCTCTCTCTCACACACACACACACACACACACACACACACACTCAGTAAACACGCTGATGCTGATGCTCTGCCACTTGGAATCTCGATCCCTACCCATAACTTTAAACATCCGCTCTCTTGACTGGGATAAACACTGCTCAGCTCCCAGGGTAATGCTCCCCCACATCTCTTGCCACTGACCTTGAAATAAAAGGTAAGCGTGTCTGATGGCCATGGAAGTTTTTGGGCTGTACCACTGCAAATGGCAGTCAGATGCTGCTTTGGTGTGCAGGGAAGATTTGAGTGGCAGAAATGCTTAGGTAAGAGGGAAAAAACAAATTAATTATCTTGTCAAATTCTTCTTCTGAGATAGCAGAGATGCATTAGGTTCTCATATCATGAATATTGGATTCCCAGCAGAGATGAGCACCTATTTTCTTGCTTCTTTTTT
>PVKM010021286.1:0-11082 GCA_004027735.1 Carollia perspicillata
TGTGGAGTGGGCTGCCGTCATCGCAAGGAGCAAAAGGGAAAGAGCCCACCAAGTTCATTCAAACAAAGGTTGGGAAAAAACCTGCATGGAATGATTGAAAAACTGGAATCTTAAAGAAATGGTTTTGGGCTATCACAGTATATATAGTAGAGCATAGTGGTTACTGGAATCTGCCTGCCAGGATTTTTTGTACCTGGGTTATGTCATTTGCTAGTCCTGTGATGGGATTTTGAAGTCTGGGCTTGAGTCTCATGCACAGCTGTTTCTTGGCTCTTTACTTTTCCTGAGGCCAAAATTACTTGAGCAGAATAGATGCTATGCTTCTTTTAAGTTTTATTGCAGGATTCTGTGTTTAGCTGCTCTGTATGTATCTGTGTTTACCATGACCAATGTGCCACCATTATGCTACTGTTTTCTGTCCTGATAATAGGTCTCTGACTAGATGGCTATGTTCTTTATTTTAATGAACCCCTTCTCTAGAAAGAAAGTTATCTGTGATTTGATTTCTGTACCTGCCAATGCATACTGCTTCATAATCGGTTGAAACATTTTTACAACAGTGGATTTACCAATGTCATTGTGTCACTTATTCTAAGTTCTTGCGGACCAACATTTTCAATTACATTGTTAAATAAAGAGCCTATAGGATGCAATTGATTGTCCATATCTGCTGTTCAAAAATAAAGTAAGGTTGTATTTTGCAGTTCATCAAATAGTGAGTTATCTGGCTTAATTAATGAAGAAGCTCAAAAAGGGATCCCTATATATTCTACATATGTGCTTGTAACAGGACTAACCCTTGAGCTTGAGACTTATCTGTTGATGTCTCTTTTGTTTTTAAATAGCAGCTACTGGAAATTCATTGATCATTGATATAATTTTTAGGAGGATTCTTATTACTTAGTCTTGTCTAAGAGACACAATCTGTATGTGCTTCTTCTTATGTTCTGCAAATTGACTCTGACTCACCTTCAAAGTATAATTTAGCAGTTGATTTTTGAAGTGGAAGCAAAGCACTTGTTTTCAAAATACTTGGGCAAAAGTACTTCTTTTGAGACAATGGGAGTAGTTAACAGGTGACTTAAGTTGGAGAACAAAGGTCATGAGAAAGCTGGTTGTCGGATGATACTTGTTCTGTTCCTTGATTATGATATCCACGGAGTATGCAGTATGGGAAGGAACATTAGTGAGAGGAAGCCTAATTTGTACTCTAATTTTCAAATCTTTACAATTACAATATAGTGAAAAATGTTGAGTCTTCGGCGAACAGTATAAATAAATCTCATAAAGAAAAAAATGTGTCTTTTGAAATACCTGGAACATGATGTTTTCACAACATGGTGAACATTGAAAGCCTGTTTTCTCAGCCAGGGGTTTAAAAATAAGACCCTCACGTAACAAAATGCTATAAACAATTATATATATATAGTATATAATTATATATAATATATAATTATATAATTATATATAATTATATAATAATAATATATATAATTATTATTATATATTATATATTATATATATGAAAAGAGGACAGAAAGGTGGTGATAGCTGGAAGTCTCAGGAAAATTTTTAATATAACAATTATATATATAATAATTATTATTATTATATAATATAATAATATATATAATTATAATAATATATAATTTTGTATGATATATAGTGTATATATAATATATATATATATAAAAAGAGGACAGAAAGGTGGTGATAGCTGGAAGTCTCAGGAAATTTTACATCTTTTCTCTTAAAAATACCTCTTCCATGAGCCCCCTTAACAAATATTTCTTTGTTCTTACTTTTCTTCTTAGATGACTCTTCTCTTTCCTTTGCTGGCTCCTTTACTTCCCACTTTTTAGCCAAAAATATGGCACAGATATCTCCTCTTATGTTGTGGCAGTTATTCTATCTCCTGTCTTCAATCATTACCTCTATAGAATGACACCACATGTATCTCCAGCCTTGACCTCACTGCTTCTCACCACTGTTCTTCATCCATTGATTTATACTTATATTCTCATCATTTCCTGAGAAGTGATAAATTTATTCAATTGATGAAATTCTTGTATTATGTGTGTATAAGTTAATATATATTTAACTTTTACTTTTACAACTTAAGAATATGGAGCTTCCCTTTAATTTATTTGATAATATCTTGTGGCATCATTTTCTGAGTAATTTTCAAACCAAATTTAATTTTAACCTGAGATAATAAGATAGAGATAACATAAGAGAACCTCATTTCTGTGACAGCCTGAAGAAACTATTTTCCAATAGGTTTTTGTACTCAAATATTTAATTAGACCAATGTCAGGTTTCTAAAAAAGTCATTACAAAAATATTCAACCAATGTTGTAAGTGAAAAAATCTGTACCTACATGATAGACAGTTCTCACCTAACATTTGTAATGGGTATCAATAAGTGAGTATATATATTTGAAAATAGAAAATTCTACAGAAAATAGAGCATAAAGTCAAGAGAAGTACTTATTAAATATAAAAAATGCTACCATCTGAAATGCTTTCTAAATAATATAAGTCTACAATACAAATGGATTAGCAATTATTGGTATCTTTAATTGGCACAGGTTTTGATAGTTGTTTGAAAACTTGAGAAGAATTTTCACATCTTGACTGAGGGATTGGTCCCAATCGAAACAGCTTGTGGTGTCAGATAAGAACACGTTGAATGGCCAAGGAGAATTGTGAGAAACTTGCCATTGCTAGTAATTACTTTGAAAAATAGACACTTTAGGTGATGTTCCTGCTTCCTAAATTCATGAAGCAGAGAAAGTTCTATCTTCATGCTTATCTGCCCGCACAGGCTTCCTCTTGTACCGTCATGACTCGTTGACAACATCTCATCATCTCCCTCCATCCCCAGCTCTCCCACGTGCTGAATCACATGATTCTACCATATAATATCCATGAGATATATTCTTTATCTCAGCTCATTGTACTCCCGCATCTCTAGTCTTCACTTACGGCAGGACTCTGCTAAATGATCACCCTGCTTCCAGTCTCTCTCCTTCTAAAACCCATTTGCTATATTATTACTAGAAGGACCTTTTTAAGATGCAAATCAGAATACATTTTACTCCTACTTAAAACCTCTTGGTGAGTTACTATACACTAAAATTTTAGGAAGAATGCTAAATTCATTGTCATATAAGGCTCTTCAAGATTCAGAATAGGCAACTCCTAGTTAGAATAAGTTTTAACTACATTTTTATTCAGTCAACTGTGAACAATTACATAGGCAGGATCATTCTTTCTGGTGATGTTGCCTATATGGCCATCCATGAAAATCCTTGAAAAGTAATATCAACCAAGAGCTAGATCCTCTACAGGATTGTCTGAGATGACAAGACAAGGAATTGCTAGGTGGCTCCAAGTAATAAAACAAGAAGAAAAATAGTATGGAGTAGTATGGTTCTTTGGACTTCCATAGACCTGAGTATAAACTTCAGCATTTTTCCTTACAAGCCAAATAATTTGAAACTTTGTTGTTCATGTTTTCACAATAGGGCTATCAATAACAGTTCCATAAGATGTTTAGGAGCATTAAATGAAATGGTTGTACTCATTTAGTTCATATAGATATTCTCATAGCACATATTTAATAAATATTTGTTCCTTTTGCCTTCTAATGTCTTGTTCATATTTATGAGTCGAAGGGCAAGAAATAAAGATGAGATCAATGCCAGGAACTGTATCAGCCCAGGGTAAGGGTGATTAAGAAATGGAATGGAAATACATAAGAGGACTATCAGCTGCCAAAGAAGAGAGGCCCTGTGATGGAGAAAATCAGGGAAAAACTGGAGAGGTGTATGTGTGTGCACATGCTATAGAAGAGTAGTAGTAGTAATAGTTACAGTTGGACTCAACCAGAGAATATATAGAACAAGATATCTTAGAGTTACCACTTTTTGAATGCTTACAATTATGTACCAAGCCCTGTGCTAAATGCTTTGCAAGCAGTAACTTAAATAGGAGTGAATTAAAATAGACAAAAGAGATCAAAAGGAAACATAGCTGTCAGTATGGAAAAAGCAACACTTAAACACTTAAGAGGTGAACTTAGAAAGAAGCACCCCTATAGAGAGTAGTAATAAGTTGATGGAGAGGTAGGAAGCAAACTCAAATAACATGATGTCAACCAATCTAAGAAAAAACAGGATATTAGGGAGCAAACAAATAGTAACAGATGCTAGAGAAATATTTTCTTATTATCCCTCAAGGACATTTTTTTCATTGATAGTGGAAGAGAGAGAGAGAGAAACAGAGAAACACCGATTGGATAACTTCTCACAGGTGCCCCAACATGGGATGGAATCTACAACCTTGTTGTCTGCCCTATCTGGAAATCAAACCCAAGACCTTTCAGTCTACGGAATGATGGCCTAACCAACTGAGCTACACTGACTAGGGCAAGAAACATCTAAGTAAGGAAAAGACTAAAAATGTCATTAGAATGTGCAGTTAGGATGCTTTTAATGTCATTTTTCAGAGATATTTCCTTGAAGTGGTAAAGTCAGAAGCCAGATCATGGTGAGCTAAGAGTGAATAGGTAATGAGGAAAAGGGACAGAAAGTGTAGACTACTCTTAAAAGAAAATAGTGTTCTGGCTGAGTGGCTCAGTTTGTTGGAGCATCATCCATTATGCAAAAATGTTGCAGGTTCATTTCCCAGTCATGATACATACCTAGGTAGGTCATTCAGTCCCTGGTCAGGATGTGTTTAGGGGGCAACTAGTTGGTGTTTCTTTCTCACATCGACATTTCTGTCTCTCTCTCTCTCTCTTTCTTTCCCTCTCTCCCTTTCTCAAGTGAGCAACAAGCATATTGAAAAGAAATAAACATATCCTCAAGTGAGGATTAAACAATGGCAAAGTTCAGGAGAGACAGCAATTTTAACTGAGATTGATTGCAATTTTATTCCACCGAGAATTTATTCTACTTTTTCTTTCATGGGACATTTAGTTTCTCTTGATATGGCCATTTTTTTCTTCTTCATCACTTACAATGACTTTCATAAGATAAAGTATAGAGTGGCAGATAAATGGTACCAAGTCTAACAAGCTAAAGTCAAACTGCAGGAAAAAAAAATCAGCAAAAAAAGAACAACAATGATCTTTGCTCTTACAGACATTAATTTTAGACTACCTGAAATTTTAAATGATAACTTCTGACTATTTCACTTACAAAGATTAAATTCCAGTGCCTCACATGAAAAATCTTTTACCTGGAGTCAAATCTTTTTATTCTTCATTGAAACAAATTTAAAACATGAAAAATATAGTTTAAAGGAGAGATCTCCAAGTCAAGACCTCCAGTCAAGATGGTGACGTAGGTAAACACAGCTCACCTCCACATCAACCACATCAAAATTACAACTAAACTATAGAACAACCATCATTTAGAACTGTCAGAAATTGAGCTGAATGGAAATCCTACAACTACAGAGTTATAGAAGAATCCACAATGAGACTGGTAGGAGCGGCGAGATGCAGAATGGCTGGTCCCACACCCACATGTGGCAGATAAAACTCAGGACCAAGGGAGCCTAGGCCTATATGAGGTCCCCCAGCCCAAGGTTCCAGTGCCCAGAAGAGAAGTCATCATAAATTCTGGCTATATAAACTGGTAGAGATTGAGGCTATGGAAGACAGAAACTGTTTGAATCACAGGCAGTTTCTCTTAAAGGACCCATGCACAGACTTATCTGCACTCACTCCATCTGAACTCTGGTGCAAGGGCAGCAGATTGAAAGGCATCAGAGGCATAAGGGGAGAAACTGAATTGTCTGGCATGAGGGTGAATGCTGGGGGAGCAGCTTTCTTCTATACAGAAGTGCTGGCAGAGGTCATCATTCCTTTTCTGAGCCCTCCCTCAACAGAGCTGGCATGCATATGCCATATCTGAGACTTCATCAACCTGTCTAACACTGTTTGCCCCACCCTAGTGATTTCCTAAGGCCTGGCCCTACCCAACTTTAAAGCCCACCCAAGCTGTGTCTAGTAGCTTTTGCATAAGAATGCCATGATTTTCCTAAATTCTCTCAAATAAGCAGCATCCAGTTTCATCAAGCTGCATTCCTCTTGTTAAATTGCCCCAGGCCTGGCAGTAGCAGCAGCAGTAGTAGCAGCAGCAGCTTGGTTCACAGTTTGGCCTCACCTGGGTACTTCCAAACCCAGAAAAAGAAGTATTCATGTACAGATCACTTTGTAGCCTATGCTATATGACCCTGGAGAACACAGAGGGTGGCTGACCTTGGACCTGAAATCAAGGCTCAACTACAACAGGAGTGTGTACACAGCCCACATGGTGGGCACACATTAAGTACCCAGATTGGGTGATAGAGGAGACTGTGACACTGCAATCTACAGGAAACCTACTACACTAGGCCACTCTACCAAACCTGAGAATCATAATAGCTCTACCTAATACATAGAGAAAAACACAGGTAGGTTGACAAAATGGGGAGATAAAGAAAAATAGCCCAAATAAAAGAACAGAAAAAATTCCAGAAAAAGTACTAAACAAAATGGAAACAAGCAATCTACTAGATGAAGAGTTTAAAACACTGGTTATAAGCATGCTCAATGAGGACCTTAATGAGGAACTTAATGAGGACCTCAACAACATAAAAAAAGATCCAGTCAGAAACAAGGATATAGTAATTGAAATAAAGAACAATTTACAGGGAATCAACAGGAGAGTGGATGAAGCCAAAAACCAAATCAAGTGATTTGGAATAAAAAGAAGCAAAAACATGAGTCAGAACTGCAAGAAGAAAAAAGAATACAAAAAAATGAGGATAGTGTAAGGAGCCTCTGGGACAGCTTCAAGCATGCTGACATTCACCTAGTAGGGGTACCAGATGGAGAACAAAAAGAACAAGAAATTGATAACCTATTTGAAAAAATGAGGACAGAAAACTTCCCTAACTTAGTTAAGGAAATAGACATACAAGTCCAGGAAACACAGAGTCCCAAACAAGATGAGCACAAAGAGACCCACACCAAGACACATCATAATTAAAATGTTCAAGATTAAACACAAAGAATTATAAAAGCAGAAAAAGAAAAGGAGTCAGCTACCTACAAGGGAGTTCCTATAATACTGTCAGCTGATTTCTTAAAAGAAACTTTGCAGACTAGAAGGAATGGCAAGAAATATTCAATGTGATGAAAAGCAAGGACCTACAACCAATTAATTTACCCAGCAAAGCTACCATTTGCAATGGAAGAACAACAGATTGAAGAACAAAGAGCTTCCCAGACAAGAAAAAGCTAAAAGAGTTCGTCACCACCAAGCCAGTATTATATGAAATGTTAAAGAGTCTTCTTTAAGAAGAGGAAGATAAAAATATGAACAATAAAATGGCAATAAATACATATCTATCAACAATTAAATCTAAAAACAAAATAAATGAACAAGCAGAATAGAAACAGAATCATAGGTACAAAGAACATTTTCATGGTTGCCAAATGGGAGGGGGTCAGGGAATGGGTGAAAAAGGTGAGAGGATTAAGAAGTACAAATTGTTAGTTACAGAATAGCCATGGCGATATAAAGTACAGCATAGGGAACAGAGTAGTCAAACAACAAATATTCATGACCTATGGACAACAGTGTGGGGAATGCCTGAGGGAGTGGCACGGGAGCTGGGTGGAGGGGTCAAAGGAAAAAATTTGGACAACTATAATAGCATAAACAATAAAATATAATTTAAAGAAAGAAATACAAGAAAAAAGAAAAACATAATTTAAAATTTTATATAATAGTGATTTACCCACAGTATTAATTAATGGAAAGATTAAGTTGTAAGGATAAGTCGTATAAGCATCCAGAGAACGAAATTATCAGTAGGGTAAAGTATTTGCAGAAGGTTCTCATGGAGAACATTGAACTCAACTTGGCCTTGAGACTGGGTATGTGGCAGGCAGAGAAAGACAGAGAGGTTTTCTAGGAAAGAAGAGCAGATTGTCAACAAGTGTTTAAATTGCAACCTGGAAATTGAAGGGACTTCCCTTGGATGTTTTGGTGAGTCAACTAGTAAATAAAAATATCTGTCAAGGGTAATTTATATAGTAATCACAGTACTATCAAAATAAAGAGCTCTAATCCATTCTCTGTGTTCTTAAAACAACCACTTAATGGAAAGAACTTCAAGGTGCTTATCTTTCCAGCGGTAAATGGTACCAAATTACTAACCTATATTGGAATCATGGTTGTTATTGTGTTAATAATAATATTGATATATATAAATCTAACTATTATGCAATTCATTTCCTTACAGAGTTCAGATATTGTTAAGATAGGCTTTCTGTGATCAGAATTGTTTCTAGTTTACAACTTTGGTAGTAATTTTGTTGTCGTTTTAAGGAACAAAAATCAAAACTATGTATTTTCTTAAATATTTTTAAGGTAAGAAAAATTTTATGCCCTACCAAATCTTACTGAAAAAATTTTGTAAAACTCCAATCACAGTTCCTGACACGCGGGGTTTGCCAAAGGTTAATTTGAAAATAATGATCAATAAATGTTTATTGAATTGTGTTATTTAAAATTTCTACTATATAATTAGTTCCTAATTGATAATGATTAAATTCCTCATGACTAATAGTGGATATATATTTCATTATTTTTTACTAGAAATACAATCCAGTTTAATTATTATTCGGGGGCCTACCATACACTTAGCATAGTGGTGAATAAAACAGATTCAGTCTATGACCTCATGGAGCTTTCAATAGTAGAAAGACTGTCAGGTTGATTTACCAATCTTTTCAGGTTTAGAGTGGGAGAAGCATGAATAAAATGATTTTATATATAAGTTTTCTGACCTAAATGTTAATATGTGTACATTTGTCTTAGCTATATGACTGGCATGCTTGTATATCATAATATATCATTCAAATTCCCATAAGATCACCAGGAGATGCTCTCTCCATAATGACTCCAAAAGTCATAAAAATCAATAAATGCATTCTATTCTTATAAATAACATGTGAAATTATTCACATAATTCCAAAGTGATTTGCTAAATAGTTAAATACTCCCTTGAATTTTAAAACAAACTAAATAAAGCCCACAGTTCAATAATGACTGTATGCTTTCATTAAAACTTACATTTTGACAGTTACTCAGAAAGCCAATATTTCACAATTAATGAACATTCAGCCAAAAATCGAACTTCTGAATGACTGGATAAGTGCAAATTTAGCAGGAAAAAAAATTACTTTGGACTATTTATTGAAGCCTAAGGGCTGTTATCTGTTAGAATGAAAGTAAGTTCTGGAACCATGCCTAAGAAACTGGCTCTGTATGTTAACATTTGAGAGTCCTTTTTACAAGAAAAATTCATGCCGTCTATTTTATGCTATATTTAAAATAAGAGAAATTGTAAAAAGCTTCATTTACCTTGATCGTTAGTGACCTTTTTTAAAGGTTTCTAAGATTGAACTCCCAGACATGTGAAGTCTAAGATACAAGCACTTGAAATAAATGGCTCTGTCATTCATTTTCAAGTTGAATCTATGGTGCTTCTAACTGATAGAAAGCTTCCTCTTATCTGAGATTGAGTCAGTTAGTTCATCTATTTAAAGGTTAGTGTTAATGAGATTAAGGTCACAAGAAGGACTTGATGAAAAGAAACTTTGAAGTCACACAGACCTAGATTTGAATTACAGTTCTGGCCCTTACTGGCCATATGACCTCATAAATTACCTAGTCTTCACAAGACTCAGTTTCTTCACCTTTAAAATGAGACAGTAGCACCTGTCTTTCTGTGTTTTGGGGTAGAACAGTTAGAGGACACACCAGTTACTACTTATGCACTTAGTTCAGGACCCAATACATAATGTGCCCTCAGTAAATGTTAATTGTGGTCTTAATTTTTTATTATGGGCTTGGCCCAAAAGCCTGTATGGTGTTTTCCATAAAACAAAAGACACTTTTCCATTTTCACCACTAACTATTGATTTGGATATTTTGAGTATGTCAGCTATCTCCCATGTGGTATAACATTGATTGTTCTCAATTAATGTCTCAATTTGATCCCTGTCAACTTCAGCTGGTCTACCCAACCATGGGGCATCATCCAGCAAGAAATCTCCAGCATGAAACTTTGCAAACCACTTTTGATACATTCAGTAGTCAGTCCTGGAACTTTCTCCATACACTGCACAAATCTTTTTTTGCATTTCAGTTGCATTTTTACCTTTCTTGAAATAATAAATCATAATATGCCAAAAATGTTGCCTATTTTCATCAATTTTCAATATTGAAATGGCTATAAAATTCACCAATTTGGATAATTTTTATTTTTATGATGATGATATGATAGCCGTCACAATATAATCTAAAAAAAATTGTTTCTAATGAAGTTAAAAACAACTAAGCACTGCTAAAACCATCTTAATGGAAAAGTCAAGTGAATGTTGTGGCCAAGCCAATAGAAAAATGATTCACTGCACACATTGTGTATTCTATTCATCATTAGTCAGCAATATCTAATATCAGCAGAATTGTCATCTTGAAATTGTGTAGAAATGTACACACCTGCTTATATTTTGGGACCCACCAGAAATTTTAGATATTCCAACAAGAATTCTTTTTGACAATTATCATCAGTTCTAATACTATTCCAGAGATTGAATAATCTGTGAGGATAATCATGTAACATAATAGTTTTAGCTAATATATGCTCAATAAATACTATTTCATGCAGGAACAAATGCATGATTGATGAATGAGCTATTTATACTATGGAACACTCAGAAAGAAACAAAGCTTCCTTCTTGATAGTGACTTGCTGCATGACTTTGAGAAATTTTCTAATAATTCCTCTGATTCTTAATTTCTTCCTTTTAAAAACATAGGGTTTTGATATGCAATGTCCATGGTCCCTTCCTGGTTATAAGGGGCTGTGATTCAAATGGGTGAAGAAATGACTTCACCCATTTGTTTTGTAGAAACAGAAGAGGTGCTAGAGCAATAAATCACTTGAGCTCTTACATCCCATCTTCCTGATTTGTCTTCTCAGTCTAATAGACTTTTGAATTTTTTTCAA
>PVKM010021286.1:11182-22765 GCA_004027735.1 Carollia perspicillata
AACAAATGCTTATTGAATGATTAATATTTGTATGGCTACACACTAGAGTAGGATTACAAAGATGGATCTGATATACACTTTATCTTCAGAGCACCTTCCCTTTGGTAGGGGTGATAAGGCATGTGTATAAATTCTTTAAATTTTCTAAATGGCATGAAAGAAAGTTATATGAGAGTTAAGAGGAAGGAAGACAAATCAGTTCTCATTGAAGGAGGGGAAGTCAAAGAAGTTTTAGAGGGGATGGCATTTAGATTGAGTTTAAACATTTAAACATCTGTAGATTGGACAAAAGAGAATTCCTGGCTGAGGAAGTAACGTGAACAAAGACTCAAAGGAGCAGGAAAGGAAATGCAGTTTGGCCATACAATTGGATTTATGAAAGTGAGTACTGGGAAATAACATTTAGAAGGACACCTTCACATGAGAGGACCTGGAATGCCATAGTAAGGGGTTTGGTCTTTAATTTATAGGCAAAAATAAACCCTTGGAAGGTCTGGAGAAGGGAGATAGAAGACAAATATGTTTCAAGATGATGACTCCTGGAGAAGAATTATGTGTGATTATTTAAAGTGAAGGTTCATAGGAAGACTCCCCAAATAAAGCCCCTGAGCTCTCTTTCTTTTCCAGGCTGTTGATGTGCTGCTGCAGCATGGAGCCAATGTCAATGTTCAAGATGCAGTTTTTTTCACGCCACTGCACATTGCAGCATACTATGGGCATGAACAGGTAAGTCTGACGGTAGTATTTCCAAAGGCTAGGAGACCACTTAGGTGCTCCAGGCTTTTGTTGAACTGTCCTAGCTTCAAAGAAAAGTATTTAAAATATACTTTGCATTATTTTTGCCATATTTTTATCAGCTCCACCCTTGAGGAGTTTGGAGGTCCATAGAAACATTGCAGTTGTGGGGTTATTCATTTTTACTGATATTTTTAGTAAACAAGGGAGGCAGTAGAGCACATTGGTAGATGTGTGTCCACAGGAATAAGTCAGCCGGAGTTTGAAAAATGTATGACCCTGTGATCTTCATCTATAGAATGGGAAAAATATTAACAGAACCTAATCTCAAAGAGTTGCTCTTATGAAGAGCTAGTAAAGTGTTTGGTGAAAGCTTAATAAATGTCACTGTGTTGATCTAATGATAATAACAAGTAAAACAAAGCACAAAGTCCTTTCCAACAGTTCTCTGAAAAAAAGTATTATTCAGAAACTGGGTTTCCTTTTCTCCATTGTCATGGGGTGTGTTATGCTTAAAATTGTCTCCCAAAATGTGTTGAAATTTCCAAGACCCATGAATGTAGCCTTAAAATGGACTTTGCAGATGTAATCAAGATAAAGACCTTGAGATGGGGAGATTATCCTGGATTAACTGGATGGCCCTGCTGTAATCACAAGGGTTCTTATAACAGGAAGCGGGAACTCAGACTAGTGGGAGAGCTGACAATGGAAGCATGAGGTTGAAGTGATGCAAGAAGGGGCCACGAGCTGAGGAATCCAAGAAGTCTTACAAGCTGAAGATGCAAGGAAATGAAAGCCTCCAAAGAGAATGCAACCTGCTAATGCCTTGATTTTAGACTCCTGACCTCTAGAGCTTTAAAGGAATAAATCTGTGTCATTTTAATCCAATAAGTATGTGGTAGTTTGCTACCATGATGTTGGGAAACAGATATGTGGAATAACCTAGAGCAGCTACAAAACGGTCACTAAATGTGCTTTAAATATATAATTTGCTTTAACATATGATTGTACAACAGGCGTATATTGATAACAGTTGATATTATGTCATAAAGTAATATATATAGAATGCTTTAAAGTTTAGAATGTACCTTCACTTAATAAATAATTTCATTTGACCTTCCTGACAGCCTTAGGAACTTCAGATGTGAGTTAGTTCAATTACAGGACAAACACTGTGTTAAGACCTTCATGTGAATTTTTAAAAATTTTTGCCACAACCCCAAAATTAGCTGTCATTTGCCCTTTTTACTAATGCTACACATGGAGCTCACTCAGGTCACGTAACATGCCAGAGTCATGCAGCTAATAATAGAAAGTCTGGAATATGTATTCAAGCCCCTCTGATCCCAAAGCCTATGTCATTCTTGTACTAAAATGCCTCTTATCTCTATTATATTAGTGAAACAAATCATGAGGTCCAGGCAGTTTGCCAAGTGATCGAGCTAGAATTTAAGGACAAGTGCTCTAACTCCAAAGTTCATTGATCTTCAACCTTAACATATTGAAAGGCAAAATTTTTACACGCTGCTTTCAAACATTCCCATTAGCTATACACAAGGAACTAAGTAGAATCAAATAAAAAAGAAACACAAACATAATTGGAAAATCAAAACCTAAGCATTCAATTGACATCCTGTGTTCCCTCTTCCTTATTTTATATCTCTAGATCACTGGTCTTACTCCGTTCTGGAGTAGGATACCTTTGTACCTTAGCAGAGGTCATGCCATCATACTGCTCGAGGATCCCAAG
This sequence comes from Carollia perspicillata, assembly GCA_004027735.1. NCBI lineage: Eukaryota > Metazoa > Chordata > Mammalia > Chiroptera > Phyllostomidae > Carollia > Carollia perspicillata. The sequence goes on from PVKM010021286.1 coordinate 13,668, forward strand.
TTGAAAATCAAACTTACTTATGTCTCTGTGCTGTTCTAGCCATTCTGCCTTTGTTTCTTTTCTTCGCTGGCATGTGCTTGGACACTCTCAGCCCTGTGAAGTGTGACCGATAGCTGGGGGAGACTGCTCATGCCGTTGATGTGCTGCTCACAGTGCCCTGCAGCGTACTGCAGAGCTGGGCACTAAAACTGCTTTTGCATGTACAGGGTCCAAAAGCCCAGGTGATGAAAAAATTCCTTACTTTCCCAACTTCACGCAGACAGGATAGACACAATGCCTATTATCTGTAGAGTCACTCTCCTTGGATGTTAACCTCATCACCCAGCAGAAATATAAAGAGCTTCTATGCATGTTTGGTGGAGAGCTCAATTTGTTTACTTCCCCTGAACATACAGTCACAGTCTTATAAATTTATGCTAAAATGTGAATGGCCCTTTTACGATAAGGGACTCGCTTTTTCTATGCAAAGACAGCACATAAGTAATTTATGGATGCTATTGTCATTTGCTAAAAACTGCTGACGGGAGAACGGTGCGTTCAATATATAAATGCGCCTGATGTGTCATGTTCCTTGCCATTTGCTTATTTACTTATTTTTAAATAGAAGAGTAGATGGTTTGCACCAAGAGCATTATTTCCTAGGTATATAATAATACTGCTTAATAGACAATCTATTTTGAAGATAGTTTAAATCTGTCCATTATAAAGTCACATCATCAAAATATATGGAGTCCATGTAAGTGGAAATATGTGCTTAGGAGTGCAAGGTTCTTGAGACTAAACTTCTACCACTCTCATTACTCCTGAATTAGATATTGGTCTACCACCAGCCAACAAAGGACTAAAATACACATGTTTCATATTGGCGCTATCACTTCTGCCAACATTTATTAATAGGCACTTTTCTATGTGCTTTAGATGTAATAACTCCTTTAATCCTCACAACTCCACCATGTTGAAGTATTTTTATTCCTATCTTAGCAGTAAAGAAACTGAAGTTTCAAAAGATCGAGTAATTTATTTAAGATGACATAGCTAATGAATACAAATCTGATTTTAGAACCTCGTTGCTTACCTGCTACACTCAATAGGAAGTTTCCCACATCCCACCCAGCTAAATTTTTTGCCAAGAATTTCTATCGAATATGTACCATATCCCTGAGAGGTTTCTACCCAACAATGTTTATTTGATGCCCCATAGAATATCGAAATAGTTTTAGAGCCTGAATTCACTTTCATGCTTACGCCCCAGTGGTCGGGACCGGTGAGGGGTTCTCCCATACATGTTATCCAAGTGACACAGATGCATACTCACCTCCTTCTTGGGGGACTGCAATGACTTCTGAAATTCTCAGGGGAGGCAATTTCAGGTTTAGAGAGATTGTTTGGAAGGGTTTGAAGTGAATATATAAATGATTTGAAGGAATCCCTATTATCTGAAACAGCCCCCGGCTGACTCCTAAGTTGTTTAATAGTTTAATCTCTCTCTGTCCCTTGGATATGATCTCCGCTAACTGGGGAAGATGCCCAGTGCTAGTGCAGCTGTCTCCCCTTTACAAACAAATCCAGAAAATGACCCAGAAGGTCCTCAGCAGGATGACCATGAGTGACAGGAATGGAAGTGCTGTGAAAATCAAGAACCAAGTAAACACTGTTGGCTCTAGACAGGGGTCATTGGAAAAGATTTTCAGTACGTAATAGGTGACTTTAGAGAGGATTATTTATGGAAATGAAGACCCAACCCTGAAATTGCTATGGTTTTCAATTTCTCAGGTGGTATAATAATAAATTCCTTCTTTTTAGGCCAGCGGAGTTAGGATTTTCAGGCAAAAATAACTTAAGAGAAAGCCTTAACAATATGTCTTCTTCTTCCCTATTGCTGAAAATGTTGCACTATGTTTTGACTTTTGATACTAATTTCAAGTGAATGGATCCTTTAGGTAACTCGCCTCCTTTTGAAATTTGGCGCTGATGTAAATGTAAGTGGTGAAGTTGGAGATAGGCCCCTGCACCTAGCGTCTGCAAAAGGATTCTTTAATATTGCAAAACTCTTGATTGAAGAAGGCAGCAAAGCTGATGGTAAGATTCTGTGTTTAGAAGACCTTTACTATCCATTCTTAGTTACAAGAAAATAATCTTGAAGATGATTAATTCTGTACATATGTACTAATTTGATCTACAAGTTGTAATTTATAATTTTTAATATATTGATTAAACCCATGTGTTAATTTTTCTTTACACATTTTCGTTCAAATCCTAATATATTAGGTACAGCAGTAAAAAGTAAGGGGTTGTCTTAGATAAATTGTTTCTATTTGTTGTTATTCACTAATCTTTGTTTAAATTGAGGTAAAGTTTACATACAGAAAAATTCTCAAATCTCAAGTAAATATTGATTTAAGTGAATAGTTACTTATGCAAACACCCATGTACAAACCACCCAGGTCAAGTTGTAGAATACTTTTATCTGGAAGGGTGAAGATATTTCAACTGGAAAGTTGTACTCTGGAAATATCCCTTGTGCCTCCTTCTCAGTAAAAAGCTTTCACCACCAAACATAATTATTATTCTGGCTTCTATTACCATAGGTTAGTTATTTTTTTGTTATGGCAGTTAGTATAATTTTGTGACTGCCTTCTTTTGATCAACACAATGATTTTGACTTTCATCCATGTTGTTGCATGAATCATAGTTTGCAATTTTAAATATTTTTTTATTTTTCAATTACAGTTGACATACAATATGATTTAGTTTCAAGTGAACAGCACAGTGACTAGACATTTATATAAATAGTTTGCTATTTTTTTATTGCTGAAGGTTGTATGAACAGTACACAATTTATTTTTGATTCTCCCCATAATGGACATTTGAATGTTCTCAGTGTTTGACTTTTATGAATACAGCAGCTAGAAGTAATAATACTTAATTATTTTTATGAGCATATATATTCATCTCTCTTGGGGGTATATGCATATATATATATATATATGCACATACACACACATGACTAGAATTGCTGAATCAGAGGGTAAGTACCTGTTTAACATTTGAGGAAATTTCAGTTTTCCAAAGCGTCAGCACACTTTTTCACTCCCACACCAACATGAGAGTTCCCCATACCCCCCTCAGTATTTGATATTACTGTTACTTTTAATATTCATGGAGTTAGAGTGTGATAAGCCTGGGAAAAGAAGCCCTGGAATACACTTAAAAATTTTAGATACCAATAGAAGAAAATTTCCTGCAACTTTGTATTTTTATTAATTATAAAATGAGTTTTGGAAAATCAATTAAATTTTGAGTATTGAAAAAAGTTTTTTCTTTCTCTTTCTTTTTCTCTTCCTCACAAACTTTCTTTTGACACAGATTCACTCAGAATTACATCTTGTCATTAAATTCTCTCAGGTATATCCAACATTCTTTCATTGACCCCCAAGAGACTTAATTAAAAGCTCAGCTGTGAGAGCTGCTGGCCTTTGCAGCAGAAATGATGCACATTTCCAAAAGGACAAGGTTGTCAAAGCTCTAGAACTTCCAGTTTCTTGCTTCAAAATTGAGGCTGATATTCAGTTAATAAACCTAATCAATGTTTTCATTTACTCATGAGGAAACACAAAGGCTCCCAGAGACAACTGTGAGGAGACGCTAAGGCAGTTTCCAGTTTTCACGTTGAAAACCGGGCCATTTTATTTTGTAAACTTTGGGAAACAGAGTTTGTGTCATTTTCTATGAGCCAGTGTGCAATGACTTAGATGTCTTTACAGCATTATAATAAACAACCTGTGTTGTCAGGACGCACAGAACACTGTTTCTTGGACCTTGTTTAAATAGTCTCTTTGATTCTGTTAGTTTAGAATAGGCAGAGGTACACCTCTGTGAACCACTGAACACATAATTGTGATTTTGAGACCGCCTCGCTCTTCCAAGGGGTCAAGAACTGCTCACTTTTTTCCTTTGATAATCGATGCCATCCTCAGCTTTTTATTCATCTTCGTAACTCCAGTGTTCACTGGTGTCAAATGAGTGTCATTTACGATCAGCACGTCTCCAGGATCAAAGGACGCTTCTACAAGAAGTGTTGGAATGTGTACTGCACCTGTATTCCCCCTACATACCTGCCTTGTGTGATATAATTATAAGTATTTTCTTTCTGACTGACAAAAGCTCTGTGTGTCTCCTACTCAACCGTTTAAAAAATTGAGAGTCAGAGCATGACTCAGATTTTGAAGTATTTTTTAAATTTTCTTCTAATACACACTTGATATTTAAGTCCTTTTTGCACTTCAAACAATTACAAAAAATAAACCAGCCGGTCTGCTGTACTGACGGACACAACAAAGGATTTATTGTTAGCTAGTTCGCTTATTCCAAAATGTAGCTAAGCCTCCAGATGATGGTTTTGGGGTTTTTTTTTGTTGTTTTTTTTTTTGTTTGTTTTTTGTTTTTTACCACAGGCCCTTGCCTATGGTAAATAGACATAAGAGGAAGAATGAATGACCCCAAAAGGAGCTCAGTTTAAAATCTGTTATTTACAGTTTGTTTCCATGGTAACAAAATGTCACGAATGAAAATAAATTCAGCCTTCAAAATTAGCCAAAATGTAATTCTGAAACCAACCTCTTCAGTTAAACATGTTTGGGAGACTGACCTACTCAGTCATATATGTTTCAAGTCTCCAGTCCTCCTTCTCATACCTCTCAGGGCAATGAAAAAAGAGGAATATAATGGTCATTGAATGAGATTACGAAGGTCAAAGTATTGTTGGGCTCTATCAGAAGAAAAAGGTGATACAGTCCTCACAATGTTTAAAATTCAGAATTTTTAAATTTGTGGTGATCTGAATGTTAAATATTACAGATCTTGTACCATCAAAGAGTATTACAGAAAGTCACAAAAATGTCCAGAACATGGTCAGTAAGAACAAGTATTTTCTTTTTTAAAATATATCTTATCAGAATTATCACACAGATCTATTATTGAAAATTTATTTAAGATGTCATTGGGAGTTGCCTTAGAGAGCTAATGGTATGTGCTCACATTTCTGGGTTAATATGAAATTTTTGTTTTCTCTTTAAGATCTATAAACGAATATAAGCAAGCTGTAACATCTGTTCACCCATCCATTTATCCAATATTTCTTTCAAATGACATTAATGAACATGTACTCTCTTCAAAGCGGAGGGACAGGCACTAAATATTTTCCTTATAATGATTTATATGTATTCCTTCGCTTGAAATTTTACTTTATTTAAAAATCTCAATAAGATGTTAAGTTAGAGCAAGTAGAATACCATTCATACATTTAATTTTTCTCATATAAAATATAATAATATATACTTTTTTTGGTTTTGCAAATTGGTCCAAGACAAAACTAAATGAATCACAATGGCTGAAGAATAAATATAGGTCTATATACATAAACTCTGTCTGATCTAGACTTCTCCAGACATCTCTGTTTGATTGGCATTTATATCTTCTTTGATGGGAAGAATATCTAGGCTACTTCAGGTAATTCACCAAACAGATAACTTACTTTGAAGTTTATCAGTTCAATTATAGAAGAACAATGTTGGGTGGGGCCAGCACGGCCAAAGGAAAATTATGAATTAATTAAATACTGTGCTGCAGTCTGCTTTACAATGTTCCCCTCTGGACCTCAAGAAATCTTAAGCGACCTCCAGATGCTCTGGACTCCCTACTGTTCTCAGCTTCCACTCACAATATTGACTGCCCTGGCTTCCAACAGAATGTGAACAAAGGAAGAGTATCATAAAAAGGAAGATAATCAAAACAACCAGGAACATTCTTCTGAAGAAAGGGCGTTCTCCTGAGTCACTAATTAATTTAAAAATTCAAAGATTTATTTTTTAGTGCAGCCAGGGGAGGAGGAATTCAGTGACTTTGTTGAAGATTTCCCTGTGGCTTAAGATCCTGCAGGAAAATAAAATGAGAATCATTATCTAAAAATATAGCCAGCTACAAGGCCTAAATTGGTGTTCATTAAAAGTTAGATGATTATAACAACTGTAGTAGTAAACTACTTGCATATTTTTAAAATTAATGATTTGTCTTCCTTTTTTCTTTTTTATTTATCATCACTAAAAAAATTCCATATACATGTACTTTGTTAAGGGCTATTACATTCTATCTTGAATAAAGCACCCCATACAGATGGAAAAATAATGAAATAATGAAAAAATTGGCTATAGACCAGTTGATTCAGTTATTTTAATTTTTAAAATTGTGCTAAAGCAGATCCAGAATTTAGCAGCTTGGTGTTCAATTATTCTTACTTTAGCCCTATAATTCTTGACTATCCAACTAGCTTGTAAGTTGTATGAGAGTATAGACTCTGCATTTACAGTTTATTGGTCTTAGCACTTAGCAAATTTCTAGGAGGGAAATTAGTAAAAGAGAGAGTAGACATATTTATTAAGTGTCTAATATGTGATAGGCATCATGCCAGAAGCTGTCCAGTTACGCTCCCCCTCAATCCTTTCAGCCTCCCTGCAAGGGTGTTATTACATCTATTGTTACTGATAAGAAATCAATACCTCTCGCACCTAGCACAGTGCTGGTGATAGTAATCGTTTAATACTTATTGAGGAATGAGTATGCATCAGCTGGGTGTTCTCATTTGCAAGCATTGGAAACTAACTCTTGCTAATTTATAAGAGGAGTATATTGAAGGATATCAAGCAGCATACAGACTCTTCCCCAAGACAGGCTTGGAAAGCTAGGTTTGGAATCCTCACAGTAAAGAACAATATCCAAAATCACACTCCAAAACTAGTCCTGGGAAGACATACCGCCACCCCGGGTAGGCACACACAGCAACCCCTGTGAATCTGGCACCAGCAATGCAGGGGCACGGGGTCCACAGCTGGATTGCTACTGCTAGAAATCGCGTGGAGCTACCCCACCACTGCTACATTGCCCGGATAAATTAGGATCTGCTTTTTGTATCATCAACTCCAATGTCAGAGTCTGATATAATGTGTCGGCTGGAGGACCCTATAGATAAGTGTCCAAAGCAGGGCACTGTTAAGAGTGAAAGGGTCACTATTAAACATCACACTAGGCTAAGAGGTCTAATCCAGGACATAGGGTCACCCTCATGCCAGTCTTGTCCCTTGGGAACAAGGGACAAGGGAGCTTGGGAATATTTCCAGAAGCCAAGTTCCCTGTTGCAAAGGGAACTTGGAAATATTTCCAGGTTCTATGATAGAATATGGTTTTTGGCTTCTACTGACCAGTCAGGAAATCCCCAAATGTCAGAATAGGTTATAAGGCTGGGTGGGCCAAAGGATGGGTCATAAAGAAGGACAAAAGCCCACTATGGAATGAACAATCAAACATTAAATAACTGTCTGCAATAACAGGATTAATGAGGTCTGCCTCAATCTGAAACTTACTGTTTTTTTTATTATACCTTGCTTTGTGTACCATGGTATGACAATTCTCAGGTAAACGTGCATCAGAACCTTCTAGACAGTGTTATAAACATACAGAGAACTAGCTCCCCACTCCTAATTTGTTCAACCCAAATCTTTAGGCAGTGGTGCTCTGGCCAAGATCTGTAACTTTTATCTTTCTCCAGAGGGAGAAAAAAATCAATTTGAAAGGAGATACTTGTAGAATTAAGGCCATGAGTACCTCTTAGGTGCATATTAGCTTCCTGATCTATTCCACTCTGCAAGGTAGATTTGATTACATGAGTTCCATAGAATTTATGGGAACTAGAAGAAAGCCTGTTTAACATGATAATAGGCAATAGAATATTATTATAACTTTTTAAATTGGTTGCACTTAATTTCCTTTATTATTATCATTAATTGGCGATTGCTAAGAGTCTCTCAGGCACTCAGAAAAATTCCTGACACTACCCATAAGAAGGCTAAGAAACAGAGGATTCCAGACAGCTTACTTTTTTCTTTCTTGTTGATGACAGTGAATGCTCAGGACAATGAAGACCACGTCCCACTCCATTTCTGTTCTCGCTTCGGACACCATGATATAGTGAAGTTCCTGCTCCAGAGTGATTCAGAAGTTCAGCCACACGTTGTTAATATCTATGGAGACACCCCTTTGCACCTGTGAGTATGATGTAAAATTCTATAGCCCCTCCAAGTATTTGTATGTTTTTACTGTTATCAAAACATGTTCTTTAACTCTAGGGCATGCTACAATGGCAAATTTGAAGTTGCCAAGGAAATCATCCAAATATCAGGAATAGAAAGTCTGACTAAGGAAAACATCTTCAGTGAAACAGCTTTTCACAGGTAAATGAATATTTAAATGGAATAGTCAGAGACAGACAAGTACCATATGATTTTACTTATATGAGGACTCTAATGAACAAAATAAACTAACACAGTAGAGACAGACACCTGGATACAAAGAACAGACTGACAGCTGTTAGGAGAGGGGATTTGGGGGACAGGGTTAGAAGTGAAGGGATTAAGCAAAGGAAAAAAAGGACTCACGGACACAGACAACAGTATAGTGATTGACAGAGGGAAGGCGGGGAGATAGGAGAGGATAAAGCGGGGATAAAGGGTGATGGAAGACTGGACTTGGGGTGGTGTACACACAATACAATATACAGATGATGAATTGTGGAATTATATGCCTGAAACCTATATAATTTTACTAACCAATATCACCCTGATACATTCAATAAAATAAGTGTAATAGCCACTAATTTAGCTGATACCCTATGGCACCTGCAGTTGTGTACATAAAGCAAAAACAAACAGTGGCAGATGTTGCAATCAGAGAGCAAGAGCAGAAGGTGGGCAGAAGATGAGGAGCCTAAGCTACATGCACAGAAGAAAAGGTAGAGGCAGATGCTGCAGTTAGTACAACAGATGGGGCCTGTGCCAGATGCTGCATTCCTGGCAGCAGCCACAAAGACAGGGACTGATGTTGCCAAGGCAACAGGCATATCAACATCTGTAAGCATATTGTTTCTATTCCACTTCACTCCACAGAAAGCTGCCAAAAGGGGCAGTGCCCATAGTCCTCCTCCAACAAGAATCTCATTACCAGAATTCATCAGCATCAAATGTGACACTTTTTTTCCTCAGCACTTAAAC
>PVKM010021287.1:0-22707 GCA_004027735.1 Carollia perspicillata
CCCTGGACAGCCACTTACGGCTCTCCCCATACACACCTCCTCTATCCTGTGCAGTAATGTCCAAATCCAAATGTGCAGCTTATACAGCGTTTTTTGTGCTTGTCTGATTGGTGTTGGTTTGCTCTTTTCTTTGGTCATTACATGCTGTTTCTATACTTTCTATGCTGGTTTCTTATTCATCTTCATGTCTCTGGTGTAAAGAAAGCATCTTGCTTCTTATGGGTTATGGAGTCCGGCTATCGGCCTCTCCCTGTGTTCCCTCTGATGCTCCTTCCAGGGAGAGGCTGATGGCTTTTGTTTAGCTTGGCTGGACAGTTATTCTTCATCTTACTGCTCTGCTACACATCTCTAAAGAGACCACTTGGCACCTACCATGCAATTAAGTCTCTCTTTCTCTGTTGTAATTTTTCCCTTCCCTGCCTATTTTGTGTCTTAGCTTCTGCTGAGTGCTTTATTAACTTCCTGCTGTAAATCTTCCGGAGGCAGAATGGAGATCATCTAAAATCCTGTTATGTGGCCATGCAATGGGAAAGGAGGGAATACAAAATTGTGTATCTACAGTAGCTGGATGTTTTTTCACCCACTCTTTTCCTCTACAGCAGACTTCTACTTCTAATTTTATGTCTTTCTCAGGTGCGTTTTTGAGCTTAACAAAGAAACTTAAAATCAGTACAAAATGCTGTATAAAATTTAAAAAGAAGCTGAATAACTATCTATCCTAGAATTTTTCAAGCCAAATTCCATGAATTGCTATGTAAAGTATTTTCTACCTTAATCACTTGTTATCAGGGTAATACATACAAATCCATAATAGAATATATATAATAAGAATAGCAGATTAAAGGTATATAGAATTATTATTTTTTTCCTGGATCTGTTATGAGTTGTTTTGGATATTTTGGTTACATATCTTAATGCTATTTGTTTTCTCTTTTCATATATAAAATGGGGTTGACAATACTCATCTGCAGGAAAGAATAACATGTAACCTTTGATTCATTTGTGGTTTCTACTTTTACAGTCACTTTGTTTATGTTTTGTTCTAGTCCCTCCATGAGTTCTTGGAGAAAAAAAAAAATACCACCTCTAGAAGATGACAGTTTTGTTGAGGAAATATAAGGTGATAACTTAAAGTAATAAGTGGTAGACACGATTATAGAGATCTTAACAAAGTCACTTTTGAGCTACATCTTAAAAGACCAATAGGGGTTTTTCCAGGTGAAGTAGATGAATAGGCTACCCCGGACAGAGGAGAAACAATGTTAAAAGATAAAGGTAGTAAAGTACATGGTGTGTTAAGGGGATAATGAGAAATTCAGTGTGGAAAGAGTTCAGGGACAGTTTGAAAGAGAATCCGAAGATAAAACCACAGAAATAGATGTGGATTATTTTGTGATAGAGCTGTTATACTAAGCTAAAGAAGGTTAATTTTATACAGCAGGCAATCTGTATTGTGAGTATCAGTTTAATAGCACTTTTAGGGAATGTAATTCTGGAAGTAATATGCAAACACACTGAAATCTTTTGCATGCAATCCAACAGAAAGTTATAATATCTCAAGCAAAATATAGTAGGGTCTAGAACTAAGGCATTAAAGCACCCATAAAGAGGCTAAACCATATTTTTCAATTATAGTAATTAGAAGTGATGAGATTTTTTAATCAACTCAGAAAATAAGTGAACGATAATACATTTTAAAAGGATATATTGCAATTTTGTATTTTTAGAGACAAGGTGATAATGTTACTGAAAATCAAGAACAGAGAAAAAAGGCTGTGCAATTTGGGTGGACCATGTTGAGTTAGAAGACTGGTAATATTTGTATTTGGATATCTCTAATGCTAGCAGTGAAGTAAGATAGCGATTGAGGTGTCAGTGGTACAGTGAATCTGAGGCTGAACACAATAGTCATGAGTGAGTTATAAATATGAGATAAAAGAAAGTCAAACACTAGCAATTAAAAAAGGGTGGATAAAAAAGAAGGAAGAAAAATATATGGAAAGTTACTTTTCAGAAAGAAAGGAAAAGAATAATGAAATATTTTTGTAGCTGGACACAATAAAGAATTTAAAAATTAAATGTGGTTGCCCTGGCTGGTGTAGCTCAGTGGATTGAGCGCAGGCTGTGAACCAAAGGGTGGCCAGTTTGATTCCTGATCAGGGCACATGCCTGGGTTACGGGCCAGGTCCCCAGTGGGGCCATGTGAGAGGCAAACATGCATTGGTGTTTCTCTCCCTGTGTTTCTCCCTCCCTTCCCCTCTCCCTAAAAATAAATAAATAAAATATTTAAAAGAATAAAATAAAAATTAAATGTGGTCAACAGTATCTTGAAGCTGTGCAATTGTGTATGCAATTTCCCTTATATTCATCACAGAGCACTGGGTCCATGTACTAAGCACAGTGCTAGTGTCTGGAACTTTGGGGGGAGGGGGAAGCAATATTTCTTATCTCATAAAAATTAAATTCTAATCTAAAAAATTAGACAATTGATGGGTAAATAAATGTAAATAAATCTGATAAAATGCTAAGAAAGAAAACGTGGGTCATGGAAACACAGAACGGAATTTGGAAGTATGTGCTAATTTAGCTTGGGTGGGCAGGAAAGCATTCTGCAATCGGATAATGCTTGTTCAGACACCAATAGAAAGTGATGATGAGAACCATGTGTTTGTCTGTGATGGCTGTGAGGAGAGGAGAGATTTGATCCTCTGAATATTTGATTCTGTTTTATTTTTTAGAGATTTTATTTATTCTTAGATAAAGGGGAAGGAAGGGAGAAAGAGAGGGAGAGAAACATCAATATGTGGTTGCCTCTTGTGCGCCCCCTACTGGGGACCTGGCCAGGCAGGTGCCCTGACTGGGAATCAAACTGGCGACCCTTTGCAAGCATGTGCTCAATCCATTGAGCCACACCAGCCAGGGCTTATTTTATTTTTTAACTTTTTTTGTTCAATTACAGTTGTCCCTGTTTTTTCCCATTAATCTCCCCTGCCCTACCTACCACCACCTGCCACATTCAATTCTCTGACTGCGCCCCAACATTATCTTTGTCCATGGATCCTTTGTAAATATTCCTTGACTGCTTCCTTCTCCTTCTTTCCCCCATCATGAATATTTAAACAGATCCTTCAGCCTACTCTGTGGTCACTTGACTGGGGGTGGATAGCTAGAGAAGAAATGCAAAGATCATTTAAGAAGCTATTTTAGTAAAAAAAAAAAATACACAGAGAGATAATGTGAGCTTGGTGCAGGTCAAGGAATCTCAGTCTAGGTTCCATTGTCATTTTAGGTGGGATAAATTGTCATTGTGAGCAGCTGCATTTTGTAGGACGTTTATCAGAATCCTTAACCACTACCCACTGGATGCCAATAGCACCCCATGGTTTTAACAATGCAAAATATCTCCAGGCAATGTTCAATATCTCTGAAGATCAAAATCATCCCCAAGTGAGAATCATTTGTCTCTGTAGACACAGTTGCAGACATTGAATGTGTAAATAGATACATTTTAAAGATAAATCTAAATGGATTTTCTTGTGAATTGAACATAGGCTGTGGGACAGAAAATGCCAAGTTTCCTGACTTGAACAGGAATGTTCGATTTGACCTTCCTGAGAGCTGGAAGATTAAAGGGGAAATGGGAATCAGTGTGTCACTTTTCTTTCATCTTACTGGATTTGAAAAGCAATTGGATATAAAACTGACTTTCAGGGGAGAACTCAGGTTGGGTATGGAAATTTGGTTGCCATATATGTATAGATGGCATTTAGAACCAAGGGAATGGGTGACTTCATCTAAGGAATGAGTAAAGATAGCACAGGCATAATCCAGACACTGAGCTGTGGGTTTCTCCAAAGTCAGGAGTTGAGGAAGATGAGGAGGTCAGGCAATGCAGATGGAGAAGTCTGGTGTGTGTGTGTGTGCATGTGTGTGCATGTGTGTATGTGTGTTTGCACATCATCTCCTTCTTAACCCCCTTTCTTGGGTATAAGAGAATAAAGGTAGCAAAAGCAGTCACAATGCAGCTTCTTGCACTAGAACCCTACTTTTCTACAGAAATTTTTAGGGACACAATACCCAATCAATTATTTCTACAGAACATTTTTGTTCTTATAATAGCAGCTCCTTCATTTGGAAAATTGCCTTTTCCTCCTCACCGACCCATGTAATTGGGTACTGGTGGTCAACCATAATTTCCAAATCTTTGGCTGTACTAAAAAGAATCTGACCAAATTATCAGGGCTCAGGAGTTGCTGGCAACCATTGTAACAGACTTGTGGCAGAACGTGGTGCATTGAAAACTACGAACAATATGCATACAACAGAACACAGACACAGCAAAGACCCTGGTGGCACCTGATACTCTAGTCTAGGGTCTCCGATCACAAACATAGCTTTGATTCGCAGACATTTTTGTTCTGTAACTAAATATTTGTTCTCTCCTACCTAACCTAATTCAAATTCATATTATCTCACTTGCCTAAAATAATGCAAAATTGAGTAAAGGAGATAACGAATGCCAATCAAAATATGGTAGTACTATGCGGACAAGGAAAGATCAAAACAGTTATTGTACCATTATAACATAATGCTTACATACAAGTAATAATTTGACTATTTTGTTTCTAACTCCAGGTTGAGGACATCCCAGAGTACTACAAAATTGTCAAAGTCAAATTTTCTTAAAATCCTTATAAGTAGGCTCCAAGTGTTGAAACTACAAATGTCTGCATGGGAAGTAACCAGCCTTATCGTATTGGTTCTGTGACTGTATGTGTGAACACATTTCATTTTATACACAGATGTTTGAAATGTTTTTACAATACAGATGGATCCTAACATTTGAAAATGTGAAGAACCATTGCATTAGATGTAGTTCATAGTGACATGTGTTCATTTGAAAGTGAATGGGAAGCCATGTTGCTACTTTGATCTTTCTAGCATAGACTTGGTAATACATTGAATGTAGGGATGGGAATAGGTTTTCCAAAAAGAACCAAATATACTAGGGTTTTACAATTTATAGAAAGGAATTCCTATCTTAAATGTAGCAGATGTTGTGTTTATGTTATGCTTATGCTTTCCATCCTAGACTCTTTCCACTTTGGGGTTACCAATATGTAGCTCATGAAAACCATCCATGAGTCTCTGGTTTTCTTATTGAGCTCTTTGCTGATTTTTATTACATAATTATTCATAATTGCCATGGTTCATAATCTTAATAGTATTAGCATTCTTTATTAACACTAGCATTCCTTTTGCCACTCATATTTTTCAGGCTTTTGTTGAAATTGCAAGATAATGAAGCAGACTGGTGAATTCTACTTCTAACACTTAAACTTGCACTGCCATTGTTTCTCATCTATAAAATAAGAATAAGTAATGACACCAAACATACACCTAAAATATATAGGAATTAAATATGTTCTTATTTATAAATTGCTAAACTCAGGACAGCTAGAAAAATATTAGGCATTTAAAAATATCTTAGAACATGGACGCTATTCAGTTAATGTTTGCTAATATATGAAAGACTGATTTTTTTCTTTTTCCCTTTATTTTTTTATTTTAATTGTTATTCAAGTACAGTTTTCTGTCTTTTACTCCCATCCCAGTTCACCCCCCCCCCAGTGCTCCCCACCTCCCTCCCATTTCCACCCTCCTTAGTTTTTGTCCATGTGTCCTTTATACTTGTTCCTATAATCCCTTCCCTTTTCCCCCTGAAATTCCCTCCCCTCTCCCCTCTGGTTACTGTCATCCTGTTCTCTATTTCAATGTCTTTGGTTATATTTTGCTTGCTTGTTTGTTTTGTTGCTTAGGTTCCTGTTAAAGGTGACATCATACTGTATTTGTCTTTTACTGCCTGGCTTATTTCACTCAGCATAATGCTTTCCAGTTCCATCCATGCTGTTGCATAGGGTAGGAGCTCCTTCTTTCTTTCTGCCACATAGAATTCCATTGTGTATATGCACCATAGTTTTTTGATCCATTCATTTACTGATGGGCACCTAGGTTGCTTCCAACACTTGGCTATTGTAAATTGTGCTGCTATGAAAGACTGATTTTATCTCAGAAATATAATGATGTCATGTGTGGTTGAAGATTATTAGGTAATATGCACTGTTTTTTGAAGACTGTATCTAAGCCTTTTGTCTCGCACTGTTTGACAGACTCTTTAGACATGATACATGGTGCAAGTCACTGAATTCACTTGGTTCAGTTTCCTCATTTCAGCAGTTCACTTACAGATATATTATAGTGAAACAATCCCTGTGACATTTACTGAGAAATTAAAATATGAGGTAAATAGGCAACTTTTGAAAATATTTTTTCAGTTTTAGATAGTTATAAGATCGCATGCAATTTTAAGTGCTAATAAAGAGAAATGTCATGTATTTTTGCCCTTTTCCCACAGAGATAACATCTTATAAATATATAGTACAATGTTAAACCTGGGATATTGACATTGAGACCATCAACCAGTATTGTTTATATTTCCCCAGTTACAAATATTCTTGTGTGTGTGTGAGAGTGAGTGAATGTGTGTTTACTCTGTGCAATTTTATCCCATGTTTAGGCTAGACAAATGGAAAGTTTTTCAAACTCCTGTGGGCATCGCTATGTCTCTTTGCCTGTGCCATTCTTCCTTTGTTTTGTTCTTTTCTTCAGCAGTCATATTTATCAGTGCAGGAAACACATTATCCTAAATGACTGAATACTTTCTTAGAGAGTAATTCTGAGTGGCTTGAGGTGACTGTATGGTAGTGATGGAGAGGGCTCAACCTGTACAAGTAAGTAGGCAAGACAGAGACTGGTGATGAAAGAACCCACCAGAGCAAATTTGCCAAAGAAGAAATTACTAGAAACTAGATCAGTAAATTGTATCATCATATGAGAAAACATGAAATCACAAAGACAGAACTTTAAAAAAAGGAGAGTAAAGCAACACCACTAGAAAAAAGTCTTAAACTGATATATATTTGAATGCCTTATACTCGTCTGTTAGTCTATAATAAGGAAGTAATTCAAATAATTCTCATGTCTCTCAACCATTCATTACATAAGGTCATCATAAGCAAAGAAGATATGCAAATCTATTATTATCAAGGTATGTACAATAGAAAAAGAAAATCTAGTGCACGTGCACTAGATTTAGAATGAATAATTTAGACAACATGTACACAAGGAATCAAGAGGCAGCGGACAGTAGTAAACCTAAGTGATATTCCACAAAAGACATAGGGAATTAATTAGACTTTGGCGGTGGTAGATTGCTGTAGAAAATATAAAAGGCAAATATAAAGACAAAGAGTCCAGATAAAGTCTGGGGCCATATCATAGCAAGCCTGGAAAACATGTGTGAGATGCTGATATGGAATCACACGCCTGAGATCAGCCCAGTAAACTGTAAAAGATGGCTGGAACACACTTATTTGTTCCTCCCGTTCTATAAGACATTATAAGGTTCACAATCGCAAGGCATAAATGAGTGTGTTTGTAATCTCCAAAGTCTTTTATCAAATCTTAACCAAAGACTATTTTATTTTTACAGTTTTATTATGACCAGTAACCCAAACAATCCATGAACACAGAGAATGTGCGTATAACTGATCAGGCTGCTTGTGCAGATACTGCTAAATTGCTGTGCAATCAGAATGTGATTGGGCCTGATTATGAAAGCTCTCTTTAATGAATACAAATGCATGCTAGACTGTTAAAATTCCCTCTTATATTATTATGCATTCACTATATAATGTTCCTTTGTGAAGCACTGCGAAAATTCATCTATTCTTCTTTGAGTCTCATGTGCATGAAGATTCAGTTAAAATGTTAAAAATAAAGGATATTAATGAACTCAAAGTTAGCTTTAAAAATAATTAACTGGTGAACTGGGGCATCAGTATAAAAGCCATTGGTTATAATTATATACTATCAAGTGTCTTCTTACCAAATAGCTCATGCGGCTTATTTATGCATATATAGGTCAAACACTTCCCATGAACAAAAGGTGGGAGTATTGAAGCCACTGGATTTCCCTTTCATTTGGAGAAGAAAATGTAATACTTAGAATTTTCTTTCTAGGGTACCACCTACAGGTTTACGACACAGAACGTATGGTAATAAATCAAATGAAGACACGTATGTGTCCACTGTCACCAGGGCTGTAATCCTGGGGGTCCAACTTGGTATTTCTGTGAAGAAGGAGCTCAGAAAACTAGGCTCTTTTTAAATTTTTTAAAAGATTTTTATTTATTTATTTTTAGAGAGGGGAAGGGAGGGAGAAAGAGAGGGAGAGAAACATCAATGTGTGGTTGCCTCTCATGCACCCTGCACTTGGTTACATGGCCTGCAACCCAGGCATGTGCCCTGACTGGGAATGGAACCAGCGCCCCTTTGATTCACAGGCGGGCACTCAATCCACTGAGCCACAATAGCCAGGGCAAAACTAGGCTCTTTTAAAAAAAAAGAAAGGCAATTCAAAATGTATCTTCACTGTTACTAACTTCATATATACCAATTCAATGTACAGCCTTATGGGTACAGGTTACCCATCCCATTACTCTAGGATTCCATCTCCTCCAGACTTCTAAGGAACATTTTCCTCAAACTTTATACCCTCATTCCCTAGTACATTCCTCTCTAGGGAGCATTCAGACCTGCCTTCGAACATGCATTCACCTCTCACATCTTGAGTCCACAACCAGAACCCATCCAGATTTCTGATCTCATACTTGTTTTCCACAACGCTCAGGACCACTGCTCTAAACTAGAACATGTTTTTTTCCCTAGAATAGATATAACCATACCTAAAATACAGGTTGTTTATGTAGCGAATAGGATACTGTGTATTAAAGCACTTACTCCAGGCACAGACACGGGGAAAAAAGCTCATTCACTTCAGTTTCCTTCTTTTCCCTTACTTTCCTTTCAATGCCCAGACACCACAAACATATGTCCAGAGCTGTCGCATCAATTTTTTCACCATCAGTTTTAAATCTGCTTCACTATTCCATGCTCTGCAAAAATGCCTTTGTCACAAATCACTGGTGACTCGCATGTAGTCCCAGCCCATCTGTGCTAATTCTTTCCTCCCTGAGCTTTCCAGTGCGGTTCGCACTCAATTACCCTCTCTTTCCTGGAAAGCTATTCTTCCTTGGTTTCATAACCCTGTTTTTCTTTTCTTACTCTATATGCCTTGTATGTTCCCACTGTCTCTACAGAATTCATTGGGTAGTTAAACACAATTTTATAAAATATAAGAGTTATAAAGAAATTGAAACTGACAATGCAGCTTTTTTGAATTACTTCACTTCTGTAACTTAACTTTATATATCTGTAAAATGGGTTGGTCCAGTATTATTTAGTTCTAAAATTCTCTTAATAGAAGTAGTGATTTATGGAGAACAAGATTGTTTTTAGTTTTAATTCAAAAATGGTCATTCAATTGTTGAATAATTTATGTAGAGAAATGGATCATGACCCAGGAAACTTGACTGATAATATATGGAGTATAAAAAATGCTAAAGTAGCCTTGTCTGCTGTGGCTCAGTGGGTTGATTGCTGGCCTGCAAACCAAAAGGTCACCAGTTCGATTCCCAGGCAAGGCACATACTTGGGCTGTGGCCAGGTCCCCATCAGGAGGCATGGGAGAGGCAGCCATACATTGATGTTTCTCTCCCTGTCTCCCTCCCTTCCCCTCTCTAAAAATACATTTTAAAATATCTTTAAAACATATTAAAGTACTGATACTGTGCGGAAATATGTATATATCTGTTGTCAGAACATTGCCTATTTTCCATGCTGTGCATGTCCGTGACTCTGTTCCTTTTATGCTTAACCCCTGTACCCCAACTTCCTCCCCACCTAAGCTGCCATGCTGCTCTCTAGCTGTGAGTCTGTCTCTATTTTGTTTGTTAGTTCAGTTTGTTCATTAGATTCTGCATATGAGTGAGATCATGTTGTATTTTTCTTTCTCTGTCTGGCTTATTTCACTTAGTATAATGTCCCCCAGGTTCATCCTTTCTGTTGAAAAGGATAAAATTATCTTCTTTTACAGCCAAGTAGTGCATATAGAATTTCAGATCTAGAACAACCTATTTTATAATATAAACAGATAAGTCCAGAAGTGAAGCGATACAACAAAATTACATAGATATGGCCAAAAAGCATAGGCAAAAGTAGAAGCTCTTACATCTCTCCATTGTTCCATTTTACTTTCCCATTTACTTGACCTCTGTTGGCTACAGCAGCCATTAATCTTCCCCCAAACTGCTTTTATCATGTTGCTCTATGACTAACCCCCTCTCTATAGGCCTATTTTCTTGCTGTTAAAGGAACTGAATCTTTAATGTAAGCCATCAGCCCTCTCTCTCTTCACATCCTGTTTCGTGCAATATGCTCCAAGGTCCACCATTTCAATCTCTCAGTTGTCATAGCAATAACAATTGAATTCATAAGATGAAAAGAGTCTCAGTATCTGTACCCAAATTCAGATAAATATGTTTCTAGCCTTTGCTCTTTCCAACTCTTACAATAAAAGAGATCCTCCTTCTCCATCTTTCCACTGGTGTGCTCAGTCCCACCATCTGCCATTTGCTCTATTATCCCCCCTCCGTTTTAAAAAAGTACTTTAAACAACTTCCAAAAGCACTCACCTAAAAGAGGGGGTGGGGCGTGGAGAGAGAGAGAGCATTTAGCAAGCAGGGGAGTCTCTCCCACTGCCTTGTGTACTTTACAGCTCTCCCCACCCAGTTTTCTCAGAGCAGATATTGACACCTGCTATTTCTGTTTCCTCACCTCTCACCAACTGCCTTATATGGACTCCAACATCACATTTCTACTAAAAATACGTGATGCTGAGATGACTTCCTCAGACTATTTTCAGCCCTTATTTTATTTCTAAAACTGGTGAAAATGACCATATTCTTGTTTCTGAAACAGTTTCTTTTATCTCCACATCACAACACTCCTCTACTTTTGCTTTTTAATTATTTGAACCCTTAACGCAGTGTCCATGTCCAGCAAGTCCTCTCAGGCTAAATCATTTGATGTTAGAATTTCTTGCAGGTCTGTGCTGTTCCCCTATTTGGATCATTCAGCCACTTCTATATTTTCATCATCATCTGTATGCAGCTTTTAAAAAGTATGTTCCAAATTTTATACCCTATTTCTCACTCCACTTGAATGTTTTATAGGTAACACATATTAAACAGTTTTAAAATGTAATTTAATTTAGCTTTTTCCCCCCCAATTATTTAACTACTTCTGTCTCTTTTCTCTGGAAATAGCATTATTTTTCATCTAGCTTCTCAAAGACTGAAGCTGTGTGATTATTCTTCATACTTTCTTCTTCATCCCCTCATTCCCTCAATCACCATGTTCTATCCATCCTAAATAATTTTAGACTTGTCATCTACTCTCAATCACAGTCTCCCACACCACAATAAAGGTCTTCATATAATGAGGTTTTTAAATAAAATTCACCTAAGCTGCTGAACTCCTATCCAATGCTACTTCCTCTCTCTCTCATGGTGAGAAACTTTCCCTTCATTTTCCCGGACCGCTTTTCTCATCACTGAAGAAATCATTACCTCAATTTTCCAGTCCCTTCATGTTGCTCTTTTCTCTGGTTATAACCAATCCCCACTGTTTCAACCTTGCCCTTCACCTTCATCCTAAATATACCCTTACAACAGGGATGTCCAGTTACATTTAACTTTAGATAAACAATGAATAGCATTTAATAAAATATGTCCCCAATACTTTTTTAAAATATTTTATTTATTTATTTTTAGAGAGAGGGAAAGGGAAGGAGAAAGAGTGGGAGAGAAACATCAATGTGTGGTTGCCTCTCATGTGTCCCCTGCTGGGGACCTGGCCTGCAACCCAGACACGTGCCCTGACTGGGAATCCAACCAGTGACCCTCTGCTTCACAGGCCAGCACTCAATCCACTGAGCTACACCAGCCAGGGCTATGTCCCTAATATTTTATGAAATGTAACATGCTGAGCAATTTTTCATTGCTTACCTGAAGTTCAAATTTAAGTTTAACTATATCTTCCCCTCCTCCACTCCTAAAGTTTTCAACCCTACGTCACAATGTGTTACTTGTTTTCTACTACAGTGTATACTCCATGAAGACAGGGACTGCATGCAGCTGTTCCAGTGCTACCAAAGTATGCACAAACAATAAATACAATATACTTTGGCCAGATTCATGATTTAATGATGTTCAAGTTCTCTGAAATTTAATACTAAATTTGCCCATACAAATTTGACCCTTTCTAAGGTTGCATTTTTGCTACTCACCTTGGGCATTTTAATTCAGAAGTATTCTCTTAAACCTATGAACTTGACTTGCATTGCTGCCTCTTAGAAAGCTGCACAATTCTTTATAGTCCAAAACTGAGGTGTAACCTTCTATAAAGTAATATGAAACCCATCTGCTGCATGAAGCCTTATTTTTAATATTTCTGATTTTTTTCTGAGTTAAGCTATTACTCTGGGACTACACCATGGCTGGTGTGGCTCAGTGGATTGAATGCCAAACTATCAAAATTTACAGGAGAAAACATTTCACTTTTGAAGAAAAAAACACTTGTGAGTTCCAATATTAGAAAATGAAAGCACAGATTCTTGTTTTTGACTTTACTGTCATAGTACTTGTCAGCATCTGTGGAGTTTGAATTTATCTACTGCAGTTCCAAATTGGCCCTCCAGTGTGTGTGTGTGTGTGTGTGTGTGTGTGTGTGTGTGTGTTTCTCTTGTGTGGGGAGAGAAAGGGGGCTGGTAATAGAAAATGTTGGCCCTCAGTTGGACATTGTACTGGACACCAAACACTGTGTGGTCAGGGTAGAATTGATAGTTTATATGATGACCCAACTCATGTTTATATATTTAAAACGTATACATGTATTTAGACAAAAATTGCTTCATTATCAAAATCATGCATTGCCACAAGTGTTTTGAATGTATATCTAAGATAAACAACACAGAGATTTTGATAAATAGTACACCCTATCTCCTATGAGGCATCTTTCATACACTGACTAATGGGGATTCCAAATTGTTAGACCATTTTATTTATTTATGTATTGAAATTATTTCTTGCACATGTCAATTTTGTTTTTTAAATAAATACAGTTCTCACTCTATAAATTTGAAATATTAATTTGAAATAAATTTGAAATATTAAATAATAATCTTGGAAATACCTCTCCTTATAATTTTCTATATACCAATCCAATCATTCTGAAGCATTAAGCATTAAACAACTCAGACACTTTAATGAAGATTTAATGTGCCATGTCCAGGTCGCTTCACTCCTCATTTACCAGAACCTTTATTATCACAACTATTCAGACTCTGCACTGCTGTCATTATTTGGGCTGTGTCAGTAGTAATTACAGAGAATTCCTGAGGAATCCATTCTGCAGTCTACTTGTATCATTTTTAAGGTACCAGTAGAGTTCACATAATGCAAAAAACAGCACCTGATTTTAGATGGACTTAGTAATAGGCTATGAGTTAAAAAAATAGAGCTTACGTGACCTAAAATGAGTAAAGTGAGAATCTCATCACCCAGGAGGAGGGCCACAGAAAGATCAACAATGTACAAATAACATAGCAGAAATACAACAAAAATTTCTTTGACATGGATTATTTTGTCCAAAACAAAACAAAAAAAGTAATGTTAAAGAAAAGGTTGGACCTGACTACGGTGTTGATGTTACTGCCAGCTCCGGGTGGTTTAAACACTTCAAGAATCATTATTCATTATATTTATAATGTAGAAGAGGTGAGTCTGTGAACTGTATGCGAAGGGAGCCGAAAAGTTTTTGGCAACTGTAGGTAAGCTTATTGTAAAAGAAAATTACTTGTCAAAACAAATATTCATTATGGATGAAACCTAACTATTATGGAAAAAAATCCTGCAAGTACTTTCATCTGCAGGGGGTGTCCAACCTTTTGGCATCTCTGGCCCACACTGGAAGAAGAAGAGTTGTCTTGGGCCACACATTAAATACACAAACACTAATGAAAACTGATAAGCCAAAAAAAAAGTTTTAAGTAAATTTATGGTTTTGTGTTGAGCCACATTCATAGTCATGCTGGGCTGCATGTGGCCTGGGGGCCATGGGTTGGACACCCCTATAAGGAGGTCAAGACAATGCCAACTTTCAAGTTTCCAAGAACAGGTTAGTGGGCTCACCTGGGGACAATGTTGCTGGACACAAATAAAACCCTTTGTGATCTGACACAGGGAGAAAACTGAAGTTTTCAAGCATATCAATAAGCACACAAGGTCAGTGTACTACAGGAGCAATAAGAAGTCATGCGTAACCCAGCCCTTCTTCCAAGATGCCCTCCTGAGTTGCTACATCAGGGAAATGGAGAAGTACTCTTTAGAGAAATATACAACTCCCAAGATTTTGTTTACTGTTGATAATGCTCCAAGATATCCTTCTTTTATTGATTATCTTTATCCCAATATCAAAGTAGTGTTTCTCCCTCAAAAATAGCACCTCTTTGGTTGAACCAGTGGATCAAGGATTTATAGCAACTTTTAAAGCCAACAACTTGAAGAAGAGCTTTGCCCAGCCAGACACCTGAGGAGGACACTGAGAAGACACCAATGCAATTCTGGAAAGATGACAACACCTATGACTGCATCGATAACCTCACTTGTGTTTGGATTAATTTTACCAAGGGCTGTATGAATGGCATTTGAGAGGAGACACTCCAGAGTTTTGGCCATGATTTCAAAGCATTTTCCAAGACTGAGGAATGTGCAAAAATAAACAAGTCTATGGTTAATATGGCAAAGGGTTTTAACCTGGCGGTTGATGGGGATAATGAATGGCTCCCAAAGGTAGTTTCTGAGGAATTGACTGATTAGGAGTATTTGAAATAGGAACAGGAACACATAGCTGAAGATGAGGCAAGAGAAGAGAAAACTGCAGGGAAAGAAAAGAATAAGAACACCCCTTCAAAAAATTCACAGCGAATGGTCTAGCAGATTTTGCATACCTCAAAATAGTGTTTCAGAGTATCAAAACATGAACCATAGTACTGTAGGGTTTTAATAGAGAAGAGCACTCATGATTTATTATCTGCTTATAAGAAAACTTCTGATAAAACAAACAAACAAATAAAAAACAAACAAACCTCTATGGACATATTTCTGAAAAGAGTGACAAGAGGTATTCTAGAAAAAGACATTGCTATCATAGAAGATGACAATTCCATGCCTATCACGGCCGCTGAATAGGGTCCAGTGGGACAAGACATGGAAGCGGAAGACAGTGGTATTGATGAACCTGGCCCTGTGTCGTCCTTGGTGAATGTGTCTTTATGTTTTAACCTTTAACAAAAAAACGATTAATTTTTTAAGTCAGATTTTTTAAAAACAGAAAAAAAGCTCATAGAATAAGGATATAATGGAAATATTTTACATAGTAGTACAATTATTACAGGAGACAAAAGTTATAAAAACTGAAAGTTTACATAAAGTAAAAAAGTTATAGCAAGCTATTTAATTTATTATTAAAGAATTTAAATATTTTTATAGATTTATGGTAGACTGACTGGGCAGTGTTTATAAAGTCTACAATAGTGTACAGTAATGTCCTAGCTAGGTCTTTTCACTCACTGACTCACCCAGAGTAACTTCCATTCCTTCAAGCTCCGTTCACAGTATATGTCCTATAGAGGTGTACAATTTTTAAAATCTTTTATAGCATATTTTCCCTATACTTTTTCTTTGTTTAGATATGTTTAGATGTACAAATACCATTTATCACAATTGCCTACAGTATTCACTCCATTAAGATGCTGTGAAGGTTTGTAGCCTAAAAGCAGTAGGTTACACCGTATAGCTTAGGTGTAGAGTAAGCAGTACCATCTAGGTTTATGTACATGCACTCTATGATGTTATAATAAAATCACCTAATGATGCACATCACAGGTGTACCCATCGTTAGGTGAGGCATGCATGATTCTATGTCCTTTAACTTACATTCTTATCTAGTACCTAAAGAAACTCCCACTATACAAAAACCAATGAATGTTCTATCACCCTCCCTCCTCCTCTACCTGCCTTTACTGCTGCTATTACTAATAGCAACACTATTACCATAGAAACAATATTACAATAATTTTTAAATGTTGAGCACAGTATTTTCCAGGATGGTTTCTAAATTCTTTTCACTTAAAACTGACCGGAGTCCTAAGGCTATTGTCCCCTGTTTTATGGAAGAGTCAAAACCACAGAGGCTAAATAAACTCCCTGAGAACACAGTGGGAAGGCATCTTCGCCACCTGACAAATGGAGGCAAAGTGACTGAGGAGCCTGAAGTAGAAGGTACCACATTCTAACACCCAAATTTTCCCCAGTGTGTTTGCATAAACACAAGGAATTATTTTCATTGGCCAACATGCACTTCTTTTGCTCATTTATTATATAGATCTGTTCAAATTACATTTGAACTACTTTTTCAGTATTCTTTGTTTCTTCTATAAACTGGAGACAACACTGTTTTCATCAGATTATGTTTAAGATTAAATAAATTGAGTATTAAACATTTAAATCATACTTTGTCCATGGTATACAATAAAAATTTTTTGTGTCCTATGAATCATTTAAATTTATGAAAATGTGGAAAATGGAAACACAAGTAAGGTATGTGTGTATATGTGTGTATGAAAACTTTAGCTTATATGTGTAAGAAATTGATACTTCTAAGAAAACTTGAATAATATTTCATTGTACTTTTCATCTCATATTTCAGAGAAGTATACTAGGATCTGTGTATAGAAACAGCATACTTTAGAATAGTATTTGTTATATTATTTATCTCATATTTTGGAAAGGTATACTAGGATCTGAGTAAGAATAAATAGCAAAAGTAAAAGTAATAAATCATCATTAGCATAATGACAACTATGGAAAAAATTATATGCTAGGTACCACAGGGCATGCCACCCAAAATTCTACCTTTAAAATGAGCTGTATAAGTTCTGAATTCAGTTCAAAGACAAGACTGCAAACAGAAATGAACAGTTTCCTATCATGAAACCAGTTTCTTTGGAACTGTAAAATTATTCATGAGAAAATTTTAAATCCTTTTAGATATACTTCCAAAAATGTAATGTCATTTCAAGAAAGTTATAATAAAAAAAGTCAACCAACTACTACTACCTAACCTTCTTTGTTTATTAAATATTTTTACCTGAGGTGCCTGGAACAGAATAATCAGATTCATAGCAATTTATAAGTCAATTTATTGTTAAAAAGCCAGGAAACCAGGATGATTAATGTGTATCTCTTAATATATTCAAAGTGTCATGTGTACATACAAAATATTCTTTTTCAATTCTACATAAATATATGCCACAACACCTTGCCAAGAACAAAGATGGAATTTGAATCCTGGTAAAGTATGAAATTTATCAGAATGAGACATAAGGAAGCATAGCTTTTCATAACAAGGACCTTCAAGGAACATGGACTTTATGAAATATTGTTTCTTTTTTTACATTCAAACATATGTCACATAATCGTGTGGAATAATGTGACATCATATTAAGTGTAATCTTTCAGAACTGAAGTATAATGTTCTTCAGAGGGTTTATGTATAGTTGCCTTATTTTCTTACATTCTGTGCAGTTTCAATAAAATATTTTAAAAGCTTCTGAATCTGAAAAAAGGGAGAAATAAAGACAAACTTAATGACCATCATCAACTCTAGAGAACAAGTTTCAATTCATGTTTATGTATGCCTGAATTCCTTTACAGAACTAAAGTGCAAATGAGCAATTATAAAAAGCCTGTATAAATAAATTGTTATTGCAGTGAAAATCAATACTATATTAATACATCAATTATTCATAGAATTTTCATTAAATGTAAACATACTCTTTTATTATTGCTACCCAGTACTATCATTTTTCCACAGCATACACCAAAGACCAGTTTACCATAGCTTAGTTGGAGGAGAAAACTAAGGAATTAATTGAATACTTGTGGAAATAAATAAATGTTCAGATTTGTAGAGACTGTCCCTTCTTTCCTAGGTTCTTCTGAAAATATGTCATAACTCCATGCTCTTTTTGCTTCTGAGGATTCAAATTAAGATCATAGTCCAATTAGCAAATAGAAACATATCCTCAATTTAAAATCAGATGAATCGATTGTTTGAATAAAGTTAGTTTTTAGTTAACAGGAATCAGATCACTTGTGTGAGGCAGTGAGGAGGTGCTGATTGAGAAGGGGCAGGAGGGAATGTTTGGGGTGATGGGACGGTTCACATCTTACTTGGATTGGAGAGTGTGCAAGTATGGCTGTATGTCAAAACCCATCATATGTCAAAACTGGACACAGAAAATAGATTTACTTTATTGTATGTAAATTGCACATTGAAAAGGTGTAAAACACAAACAACACCTCCACAAGTATTTGAATGCACTTACATGCCAAACCAGCAGATAATGTCTCAATTCTAAATTTAAGTGTAGTTTGGGAAATGGTTCAGTAATGGAAATTCCTTTTCTGTAGTGTTCAGTTTTTCAGAACACGTGAATCTCTGTGTCACAGGAGCATTACTTTGCAGAAAAGCTGAATGTGACTCCAGCTCTCTTAATTTAGTTCTTTAGTGCTTACATGGGCAGAACACTGTACTAAGTTTTGGAAGAAGGGATAAAAGAAATCAAAGCCACGGTACCTGCCTTCAACGAGTTGACAGGTTAGTGGGAGATTAAAAAGATTTAACAACCTTTAAAAAGCAGCAAATAACTGAGAACAAATTAACATAGCGCAGCCACCATGCAAGTTCTGAAGTGAAGTAAACAAAAAAAGCAATCAGAGTGAGCTGAGGTTAATCAGGAGCGGTGCCATGGTGAATTGTGCTTTCAGCCAGGTAGTAAAAAACGCTGAGATGCATTGGGAGAGAAAAGAAGGGAGGTTGTTTCTGGACAGATGGGCTCACTGAAAGGCAGTGTCTAGTATGGGAAAGAGAGAGCTGTCCTTGCAGAGTCCAGGTGGCTCCAACCAGTGCCTTTGCCTCAGTATCAGTCCTAACCCGTTAGGATTCAATCCGCACAAGGTGAAGGACCAAAGGACGTCTGTGGTCCCCGGGAGATTGTGTGTCCTCTTGTTCTGATGCGAACACTGTCATTATTTTTTACTGATGGCAACAGAGTAAAATGACATTGCACAACGATTATTAGTTTTTAAAAATCCATGAGAAATAAGACTCCAATAGCAGATTCCAAAATACACTTAAAACTTTTTTTTCTGAGTATAAATGATTTTAATCATAGGATGATTTATTGTTATAAAATTTTGAATAGTTAGTATGCCTTGTTCTATCCTCATCCAGTCAGGGAAATCTCCAAGCTGAATTATTTTTATGTTTGTCTGCAATTCAGATAAATTCAATAGGGCTCATCATCCTTGCAGATATTAAGAGCTCAGTTTTCCTCCTGACTATATTCTCCAGGTGTGTTCTCCACATCCACCTAACCACTCTTCCCAGTGTTGCCTTTCTCTGCATCCTGTCATTAGCTAGATCTCTTTGGATGCAAGAAACCCAGAGCTACTCAAGTTTTTCAGAGAAAAGGGTGTTTATCATAGCATGTATAAAAGTACAAAAGGTGTGCTTTAACTATGTAGCACACATGACATGTGCATTTATGCATATGTGTGCATGTAAATATCAGTAATATTATATATGCAATGTGTAACCAGGAAAACAGTTGTGCTTCTCAAGTCAAATGATGTAATAGAGGGAACTCAGAAGGGGAGGTGCTGGACTGTGTTTGCTGTCAATAGCTAGTGAGCAAGATAAGCATGGTCCTTGGATTCAATGTCAAGTCTATGAGGGAAGATGGAAGATAGGCATGAAGGAAAGCATTACCCCAAGAAGTACGAGTGCTGTAAAAGTACAAGACAGCAGTCTCTAATGAATCTGAAAAAGATTTTCTATGGGAAATTAAGTTTAAGCTGAGGACCGAGAATGGTTGAAAGTCATCTAGTATAAGAGTGATTGGAGATTATTTTAAGGGCACTACCAGTATACAACAATTAGTTCTCCTGTAAACAGTTATTTATTATTACTATCATTTTTTTTCTATATGGGAGTGTTTCACAAGATTTGTAGAAAATCTCCAAGCATTCAAAACAAAAGGTAACACTAAAAATCCAGCCCCAATGTTACAAAACTTAATAAAGTTAAAAAATAAGGTAAACTCATTGATTCATTCAGTCAGTAAATAGCCATTATTCTAGGTGGAACGAAACAAGAATAAATAGCCAAGGTGACTAAACATCCTTGTTTCCAGGAACTGTGTCACTTAAAACACTGAAAGTCCCATATCTGGAGAAACTCCTAGCGTCACACAAACCCGGTCACACCTTAAACAAGACAAACAAAGTCCCTGCCTCATAGAACTTAAACTCCAGCTAAAGAAACAGAGCATAAACATATGTTTCCACATGTGTGAGGTGTTCGCAGATGCCATCAAAGGCACAAGGAAAGCAGTAGGAGAGAAAATAACAGGGGCTGGAATTGTTTACAGGATTCAGAGAAGGCTCTCTAAAAAAGTGATATTTAAGAAAAAACATATAAAATTAGAGACCCAGCCATGGAAATATCTGGTGAAGTTTTATAGAGAGAGAAAAGAGAAACTCTCTGAAGAAGCACAAGGCACAGAAGGCTCGAGAGAGTTCACTGAGGTTAGAGGTCGAAGGCAGCCAGCCCAGGCCAGGTTTTGGTTGGATATTGAATATATGTTTGTTCTGTGTGATAGGAGTCCACCAAAGGATCTTAGCAAGACCTCAGTCAGGAGCTAATTAGACTTTCCTTTTAAAATTTTTTATTTTTTTCAAAAAAATAGTACCCAAAGATCAAATGTTTTCTTATTTGAACTTATCTTTATTTTTCTAAATTTTTTTGTAGCATTGTAATGGGAAAATCAGGTCTTCATAACTTCTAGTTGGAGCTTCCAAATTTTTATCATGTATTTTTACTATTTTGATAAATATAGCATGTGTATTTTTAAATAATTTTTATTCTAATGACTGAAATACACTGACAAAAAATAGAACAAGAAACATGGATACATGGAACAAACTGAAAAATGTCAGAAGGGCAGGGGCTGAATGAAAGAAGATGAAGAGATTAGCCAAAGATCACATACGCAAAGCCCACTGACAGAGACAATGGTTTGGAAA
The DNA here is from genome assembly GCA_004027735.1 of Carollia perspicillata. NCBI lineage: Eukaryota > Metazoa > Chordata > Mammalia > Chiroptera > Phyllostomidae > Carollia > Carollia perspicillata. Next base: position 21,234 of record PVKM010021287.1, read on the forward strand.
AGGCCAGAAGGGGGTGGTGGAGGCTGGGCAGAGAGGTGGGCAAAGTGGGGGAAAATTGGCAACATCTGTGTCAACAATAAAAAAATAAAAATTAAAACAATGCATAAAAATAATTCTTAATCTAAAAACAAGTGTACACACAAAGTCATGTGCATTTGCATGCACAGAAAAAGTTATTAAACTTTTATAATAAAAATTTATAATAAAAGTTATAAAAGTCAATATTAAGCAATAAATAGTGACTGCCTTCAGGTCAGAAAATGAGAACAGTAAAAACAATAATGATTACAATAATATAATATTTAATTTTATATAACTAAAGACATACTTTTTATTCTACAATTTAATAACAAAATATATACATATTTGTATTTTGTTATAAAAACTTTTAAATGTGTTATAATCATCTTTATTTCCACTCTTCCTTCAGACATCAAAATATAGAATATATCAACAAAATAATAATCCAAAAATAAAACAAATTTAGAAATTCATACCAACCTAGGATAAAAATCACCTAATAAAATTAATGTTTTCAAAATTGCCTGTGAAAATATTCCATTTTTGTATAAAGACAAATGTAATGTGATATTCTACATTATTTACTTAATTTTATAAACATGTATTGTTGAAATTTTATATATAAATTTTAAATATATATTATTTGTGTGAACAACATTGAAAATATTAATTTTATTGGGTGCTTTTGTTTCAATATTTTCATTATTTGAATACAGGTTTTGCAATGATAAATATTTGACAATAATTTTAAAAATTTGAACCATGGTTATCGTCCCTTATGTTGTAAATATGAATAAGTACAAAGATACATAACTGATCATTTTATATTTGATATTACTCATATAATTTCCATCGTTCATTTATGTTTATCATCCGTGTCTGAGCCAATTTCAGAACAGTCTGACCAGAAATATGTGCCCCAAGATATCCACTAAATTCATGAATCATTGGCTGAAGATAAAGTTTACGTATCTGCATGTTTCTATAAAATTGAGTTACCTCTGAAAATTAAATGAGATTTATTGTATTTTCAGCCAAGAATTCAACTTTATGGAACATTGTTTTCAAAATATTGAAATATATAATTTGAACATTGTGTACTTCTACAATTCTACATTGATTTTATTCATATTAATTAATATGAACAAATATGTTGATAACTATAATCATATTATTTTATTTATAATAATGGCAAGCAAATTTTTTGTGTCTAGGAATCATAAAATAAATGTTACATAATATCACTAAACCCTTCGAAAAGAATTAATAATATATATAATCTTGAGTTATATTTATAGACTTTATTTCCAATGCAGAAAAAAGAATGTTTCATTTTACAGTGTGAAATATATCTTTGCTTGGATAACAATTGATATTCAATAATTCCAATATAGCCTTTGTCAATAAATATAGCAGTATATAAAGGGTTTGAAGTTAATGCAAGAGGTCTGTC
>PVKM010021288.1:0-22698 GCA_004027735.1 Carollia perspicillata
GGTGATCTCTGGTGGAGGGGCTGCCGAAGGGCAGTGTGGCCTCTCTGCTGGGCCTGAGCTCCAGACCCTCATGGGACGCAGGGGCAGCCGGCACCCTTGTGGACAGGTGAGCAGGTGGCCCTGGGGCGTGTGCCTGGGCCCCCGTGGGTGAGGGTGCGGGGACATCTCGGGTGGTAGGTGCATCCCAAGGGGCTCACCTGTTGTCTGGGACAGGTGCCCAGAAGGACGTCAGGCGCTTGTGTTTGGGGGCCCCTGTGTCTCCTGTTGATGACACGTCCGACACCTTGCCCCTGGTGCCTGTGCTGCGTGCGGACGTGCAGACCGTCCAGGCCGTGACGGAGCACCGCGGAGCTGGGCAGACCGCAGGGCCGAGCCACAGCTTCTCCTCTGGGCTCTGGGGGTTGGGCCCCAGCCCGACAGTCAGGCGAGCCACCGGGGGTGGGTGACAGAGCGGGTGCCCGAACACCCGAACGTCCCGCCAGGTCTCTGACCTCTGGAGGGGGAGCCTTGCCTTTGCTCGGCTGTGAGGGAATGCGTAGGATGTTCCCCTGGTGGTTTTTTCCCATCACCAAGCAGGGAGGGTTCAGGCCTTGCAAGTTGCTGGGTAGATTTTCCTCCTAAAAGATACAGGTCTCTGGGGGGCATTGGGACACTGCAGACACCTGGGGACAGAGGGTGGGGGCAGCCCTGGGCCCTCTGCACTGACCCAACTGGGCTGCCACGCCCCTCAGGAGAGGGGCTGCCTGGCGGGTCCTGACTCACTCGGGGCAGAACGAGGCAGGAGGGTGTGGCAGTGCCCACCCAGGGGCCCAGGACCCGTGTTAATGTGGAGGGTTCCCATGGGTGTTGCTTGCCAGGGACTTCCCTGCTCCTGGGTCTCGACAGCAGGTCCCAGAGGCTCACGGCGCCTCGTCAGCCTTGGTGGGGAAGGAGGTCGTCTGGGGAGGGGGAGCAGACGGGGGCGGGGGTGCTGCCCAGCCCCACGTGCACACAGTCCTCCTCCTCTCGGGCCCCACTGGTGCCACCCCACTCGGTGGTGGCTTCCTGAGTCCCGTGGGGCTCTCGTCCTGGAGAGACTCGCTAGGAAGGGGTGCAGGGAGGGGACCAGGGCGGGGAGGTGTCGGTGGGCACGGGTGTGGTGTCAGGTGGTGGAAAGCACTCAGGGTTTCCGTCCTAGTTCCTGTGCTTCCTTGTCTCCTGGGCTGCTTTCCAGAGCCTCCAAAGGGGAGTTAGGGGCCTGAGGAGAGGACGTGGGGGCAGCAGGCCCCACAGTCCGCCCTGAGTGCAGGCTGCTCTGCTACTGCTGGGGGTGCAGGGGACCCCCATGGGGGTGGCCCAGGTGCCCTTCCTCTCTGCTTATAACCAAGCTCAGTTCTTCTGTCCCCCCACTTCCTGGATAGGGCCCACTGAGAAGGATATGCCCTTGGCCTCTGGTGTTTAGAAAGGGCTGTACCTCCAGATGGACCTGGACACCTACCATGGGCTGTTCCACATGGCCGTCCTGGCCACCCAGTGCTGGGCAGGGGGGATGGGGACTCGGCAGGGGCCCCTTGGTCCTTCTGGACCCAGCCAGAACGTGGCCACAGTTTCACCAGTCTTTTCTCTGTTTGTGTCTGTCGTGCAAAAGCGGCAGGGAAAGGAACGTTCGAGGACCTGTCCCAAAAAAGTGATCACACTCTCTCCACCCCCCACTCCACCTCCCTGCCGGGCATGTGGCAGCCAGCAGGTGACCTTGTGTGCATGCTCTGTTGTCTGTCTGTGCCGTCCTGCCTGTCTGTGGGTGGCTGGGGCAGAGCCCACACCAGGACCCCTCTCTTCAGGGACACCTGTCACAGAGCAGAAAGACCGCCGGTAACTGGAGCGGCCTGTGTGGCTACACACAGTCACGCTCCTGCCGGGCCTCAGGGGAGGCCCCCTGCTTGCGTTCACACCTGCGAGGCTGCCCTTCTCTCCGTGTCCCGGCATCCAGCTCTGCACACACAGGCTGACATTCAAACAGTGTCTGTCACAGACACCGGGCCCCAGGCCCTGGGGGGACACGTGCTTCTACAGCCTCATCTCAAGCTGCCGTTTTTGCCTCACTGCCTGTGGGACGGAGCCGAGATGAGCTCTGGGGAGTGTTCAGTGGGCTGCACGGCAGACCTGCTTCCTTCTGATTCTGACAGCCCCGCCCCTGCCTAGCCCTCTTCTGCCCAGACACTGGCCCTCACCCAGCCCAGGCCGAGCCTGGGAAACTGTGCTGTGGTGGGCGGGGCAGGCGTGCACAGTGGTGAGCACTCTCCTACGAAGCTGACCTTTGCCGTGTTCCCCCGTGAAATCAGATGCAGCTGCAGAGGCAGGACCTGGGCTGTAAAGGCCCAGCCAGTGCCCGGCCACTGTTGCCCCACGCCCGTCTGCGTCAGAGCCGGCGCACAGGAGCAGGGCCTGGGGGTAGTCCAGGAGCTCTCCCCGTGTGGTCCCGGCCGTTCTTCCAGGAGCCTGGCAAAGCCCTAGCTGCTGTCCCCCCTTCCCAGAGGAGGAGCCTGAGGCACAGGGCAGGGGTGACCCAGGAGCCCCGCTCTGGCCTTGTCCTGCCTGGACCAGAGCAGTCACAGTGGACGCTTCGAGGCCCAGGGGGGCCCCAGGCACCCCATCCCCGTGGCTCTCCCGTGTGTCTCCTTGGGGCAGCACGGGCAGCCGACCCCGTCAGCCAGGTTCCTGCCCAGCCATGCAGGCGTCCTGTCCACTGGCACCACTTCTGGGCTCTGTCCCCCTTGTCCCCCTTTCGCAAACACTGCTTTTCCCCAGGCTCCCGCGCAGGGACCACTGCACCCCCCGTCCCCTCAGGACAGCGCGTGTGTCACCCTCCGTGCAGCTCTCCGGAGAGTCTCCTCCTAACCCTGCTCTCTCCTCCAGCCTTCCACCCGACGCCACTGGCCCTGTGCCACCTTTGCACCAATTAGTCCCGCTCATCGCGCCACTGACCTCACTGGGGGCCGGGTGAGCAGCAGGGCTGTGCACAGCGTGGTCACCAGCCCTGGTGTCAGTGGGATTGGGGTTCTCGGGGTGGGGCTCATTTGGGGGCAGGGGTCTGTGTTGACATGACTCTGACTTTACAGCTTTGTCACTTAGGTCCTAAGAGAGCTTTTAGATGGAGCTTAAATGTCTCCTTTGTTGCCAACAGACGCACAGGGACCGTGATGCCGACCACCGCGGCAAGCAGCGTCCCCACCATGAGCGGGTAAACGCACGGACAGCCTGTGGCCCAGGTTGCTGAGGCCACACAGACAGGCACATGGGGGCAGGGGGTGGCCCCCCTCCCCTCGCTTTCTGCACGCTCTTGTCACCCGGCCGAAAGCCAGCGCCCTCTTGCTGACGGTGGTGACTGGTGCCGGCAGCATGCATGGTGCCCCTCGAGGCACTCTGGTCAGGCGGGCCCTGCGGTTAGGGGCCCGTGGCACCCCGTTGCTGCCCCCCACCCCGTTCCCACCCCAGCATTCGTGTGTGGCTTCTCAGGGCGCAGGGCGGGAGCCACTAGCAGGTGGCCTTGGCACAGCTCCGAGGACAGAGGTGGGGCTTGAGGTGGAAGCCCTCAGTGACAGGGATTTCCTGAGTGTGAGGAGGGCAGAGGGGAGAAAGGCTCCCACCACCCACGGGGAGAATGGCCGTGACCTTGGGCCGCGGGGTGACTTGATGGGGAGCAGAGGTGCCTGTTTTAAAAAGCCAGCTTATGTCATGCCCCCCAACCCAGTGGTTGCTGTCACTCATAAGGGTGGCCTGGCAGGTGGGCCGGGGGCTGCGCCGGTGCTGACCTCACATGAGCCTGCAGCTCCCTTCCCTGCCCCTCCCGCCCTGGTGCTCCAAGAAGCCCGGCCCTGGCTCCACAGTCGCTCGGTGGTTTCTCGGATCCATTGGGAAGCTGGTCACAGGCCAGGTCCCTGTGCCTGCAATGAGCCAGGCACGTGGTCGGGCCGCCCAGAGTGTGGCTTCCATACTCGGCTCTGTGTACCCAGCCTCTGCATTTCCAGAGTGGGGCCTTGCCCTGCATGCTGCGGAATACGTATTTAATGAGGGTTTGGTGGGTTTTACCGAGACGAAGAGCGAGGGAAGTGTGTGGAGTCCAAGGAGACGCTGGTGGGGAGAGGTGTGTGGGTCCCGGGGCCGCCGTGTGCAGGAGAGAGGGCAGGGGCCGGGAGCCGCCTCCCGTTCTCCCACAGGGCTGGTTTCCAGACGCTGCAGTGCAGGGGCTCCTCAGGGTCACTGCACCGTGTCCTCGCGGGACTTCCCGTGACAGTGCTGCACACACGCTGCTGCCCTCGCCCCACTGCCCCCCACACCTCACAAGCACCCACTGCCCAGACCCTGGAAGCTCAGTCTGCTCTCCCTCCTGCCGGGTCTCACTGCTCTGCGGCGGCGCCCCCCAGCACGGCCTCAGCTGGTCGTGGGGAGCACAGGCTGGTGACACTCACACTGTCGCTCCTCTCTGTGCTGTGACCTCAGTGCGGGCTGCTGGGAAACTGAGCATTTCTCATTTGCCAAAACCTCCACCACCTTCCCTGTGTCCGGGGACTGCGCAGGTCTGTCCCTGCAGAGACCCCGCCCATGCTGCCCATGGGCTGCCTGTGGTCTGCAGGGGACCGGGAGCCTCATGTCCCTTCTCGTGGAGACCGCTGGGGTCTGCTGGGCTCCTTGTGGGCAGAGCACTGGTAGTACAAGGAGGAAGAGCCACACTGCTGGCCTTCATGTGGGGGGAGCAAGCTTTTCCCTAACTTGCGTCTCCTGCCCAGGAGAACCCAGCTCGGGGGGCGAGAGGCTCTGCAGAGCCCGAGTCTGGGGGACGGGGTCGGGGTCAGGCCGCTGCTGCCGCTGCTGTGTGCGTCCCTTTGTCACGGGGCTTCTCGGGTCACCGTCTGAAGTGGGGAAGGCCCTGGAAGTGCCGGGCTGTGCAGGTCCAGGTCCATGTGTGACTGCATGTTTCCTGATTCTCTTCTCCGTCTTGTGTTTTATAGCCAGAGTCTGAACCTTCTCGTCGATTTTTTGTCGACCAGTGGGAGCTTTCTCTTAGTCTCCGTTCCTCCAGCCGCCCTGCCTCTCCCTCATCCGATGCCCTGCGACAGGTAGCAGGCCTGGGGCCGGGCGAGCTCTGTGTGCCCGCGGCCTCTGTGCACGTCTCTGCACGTGCACACCTGGCCCGGGCAGGTGGCAGAGCGCTCAACTCCGGCTCGACTCCTGTAGGGACCCTTGTGTGTGTGTGTGTGCACGTGTGTACACATCAGCCTGTTTTACACGTGCCGTTTGCGAGCATGTGCCTGTGTTGGAGAGGCTGCTGGCTTCTGCTGCGTCAGGTTCTGTGGACATAAACCTGCTTTTGGGGCATTTCAGCTGTGTCAGTGCTGGGAGACACTTCTCAGCCGTTAGGTTTTAACTGCAGGTGTCTTTACGGAAACGTGTCAGAGAACAGGAACCCAGCTCAGCTGATCTCTTAAGAGGCATGAACATGCAGAGTGCTGGGTGCCTGCCGAGCCGCTGTCACTCAGGGCTCTGGGCCTGAGCCAGCCTCACCGTCGTGGGCAGAGGACAGAGGGTCGCTACCTTCCGTCTTGCTTCCTGCCCTCAGGCCTGCACTGGCCACGGACCGGGTGTGTGGAAGCAGGTGTACGGGCGGCAGCAGCAGGGCAAGTCCGGCCATGGCTGCGCCGTGAGTGTTTCTCAGCAGGAGAAGGAGACCACCTGCCCTCTATGCCCGGGACAAGCAGAGCCTCTCTTGGGGGGATGCTTGTCAACATCACCACGTCCCTAAGACCCGGGTGTGGCAAGGGCCTGTGCACACGGCCAGCCCCGAGCTGCTCCCAGGGCTGTCCTGACAGTGCAGTGTTGGGCTGGGGCCCAGGGCCCGCTCTGCATCCCAGCCTCGCCCTGGACACCGAAGCCAGGCCTCAGTCACCTGCACAGGTCAGAGGAGCTCGGTTCCCTCTCCCTCTCGTCAGCTCTGCTCTGCCTGTTGCTGGTCAGCTCCCTGCCTCAGGTCTCCCGGGGACCCCGACCTAAGGAAGCTTCAGTGTGAAGGCTGCTTGTTTTTCTCAGCCACTAAAATGCACCTGAGTCCTCAGCCTCAGCTCCAGCCAAGCCTTAGAGCATCGCTGGCCCACTTGGATGTGGTCAGCATTCCCTCCAGGCTTCCCGTTTGTCCTGCCAGCCAGGGCACCCCTCGCTCAGCAGCTCCCTCGCACATGGGTTTGGTGTCTGTCCACTCAGACCCTTTCTGACTGCAGTGCTGGCTTCCCCGAGACAGCTGCCCCTGTGAGCCCTGCGCCATGCAGTTCAGGAGCAGAGTGTCCCACATACAGATGTCCTGGCTGTCTGCACACAGAAGCATCCCTGGGCGCGGAGCCGCCCAGGGATGGCCAGCACGACTCTGGCCTCGTTCCCCAGGCCAGGCTCGCAGTGGGGTTCCCTAGCAGGGAGGTTTGCAGTTAGAACTGGGTGGGTTCTCCTGTTGCGTCTTCAGCATTGCTAGAAAGAGGACTGGTTTGGTTAGATTTTTTTTCTTTTTCAACCTATAAAAACCAGTTCCTCTAGAATAGAAGCCTTTTCTGACTCCCCAACGCTTAACAGAGTAGCGTGTCTGCAATGCTGGGAGTGTGGGCCCCGCAGCTGCACCTGAACTGCCTGCCCTGGCCAGCCGGCAGCTTGGCCCTGGGGCCTGGGCAGAACACAGACACCCACGGTGCAGACAGACTGGCAGGGGGCCTTCCAGACAAAGCCGGGGTGTCTGATGCACCTGATGGTGGTTACGAGTGGGGTGTCAGCCACTAGGAAGGAGGTTATCTGTCACTCACGTGGAGAGTCTGCCTTTCCAAGAATGAGCTTTCTCACTGAGGAAATGACCCCCAGGCCCTCCCAACCCCAGAACAGTGCTGTCGGCCGGGCGCCCCTGTCCAGACAGCATCACCCCCCAGTTCTCTGTGGGGTTTGCGTCACCAGGGACAGAGGCCCACCTTCCTCTGCTCTGCGTTTGTGCCCTGTCTGTCTGTCTGTCTGCCTGCCCGCCCCCCATGCACAGTGCTGTGTTCCCCAGACAGACACGCCCGATGGGCCCCCGGCTGTCACTCCTCGTGGGCACCGACACCTGCTGCTTCCCCGCTGTGGCCACCGTGTGGGCGTGGTCTCTGCTGCACCTCGTGTTCACTGCGCACCTTTTAAGGAGCTCTTCATCTTAACCCGTTTGTTTTTCCTTCTCGGTCCCTTCGTTCTGGTCTCTGTGTAACCTCCAACCAATAGAAGTATATAAAGATGTACACGGGTGGAGTGAGCTCGTTGGCTGAGCAGATAGCCAATCAGCTTCAAAGGAAAGAACAGCCCAAAACCCTTCTAGACAAGAAGGAACTGGTAAGCTCTGTACCAAGGAACCGTCTCTAGATGTAACACGGCTGTGGGAAGCATGCCTGCCTGGATCTGAGAACCGCAGTGACACGTGGGGCCTGTGTGTGCCGAGGGTCCTTATGTCGGAGCCTGAGTTCTGTGGCCGAGTCTCCAGGGCTGTCATGGTCACTCAGCCAGAGTGTTGGTGGGGAAGCTCACCCGCTGTCTCTGAGAGTGACCGCTCCAGAGGCCAGGACCCCGCGTCCACGCGGGAACACGAGAGCACGTCCTGCGCATCTTCATGTGACCTTCCCCACAGCCCCGTCACGACAGTTTGGTCTGATTTGTGTGCAGCTCTCTAAAATGGACTCGGGTTTCCTCTCGGCCGCTGATCCGCGTGGACGCAGCAGCGCCTGGTGCTGAGCGCGGTGGGGGACGCGGGACAGCCGCGGAGGCAGGCCAGGAGCAGAGGGAGCGTCCCGGGCTGCCCCGAGCAGGACCCCGGCGAGGCCTGTGCCCCTGGAAGCGGCCCGGGACGGCGCCTGATGCGTCTGCCCCACCCCCGCAGGGCTCCGTGAAGAAGGACTTCCCGCAGGGCCTGGGGGGCAGCGACACCTGCTACTTCTGCCAGAAGCGGGTGTACGTGATGGAGCGGCTGAGCGCCGAGGGCAGGTTCTTCCACCGGAGCTGCTTCAAGTGCGAGCACTGCGCCACCACGCTGCGCCTGCCGGCCTACGCCTACGACACCGAGGACGGTGAGTCTGGCTCTCCAGCCTTTGTTTCTCTCCACGACGCTGATAAACAGTCCCCCGGAGTCCTGGGGCCGCAGCCCTGCGTCGAGCAGGGGCTGGTGGTGAAAACGGCCGGGACGCGGCCACCTCCCGTCCTCGCAGGGCCTGGGCGCAAGGGGCACGATGCGGGTCATCTGGTCTTGACTTTTGAGAAGGGGAACCCCGCTTGTTGTCTGAGCTCAGGGGCAGCACCTTGGCACCAGACCCCCTGCCGGGCGCTCAGGCGCGGGCCTCCGGAGGATGCCGGGACTGGGCCGGGGCCTCCGCTCTTCGCCACAGCGTCTCAAGTGAATTGAGTCCCTGAGAGGGGACCCGAGCCCAGCAGAGGGACGTGTGCAGTTAGGAGACGGCCACTCGGGCACCCAGACTGCCCTTTTCATGCGTTGCCAGACCAGAGGCCTGTCAGGAGGAGAGGCCGTTACAGAGCCAGAGTGGTGGACTGAGAGGAGGGGGCTCACCGTCCTGACCCTGGGCCTCCTGCCCGGTCAGTGAGAAGCCCTGCCCAGTGAGGGCTGGACCCAGACGGCATCAAGATGAGGAGGGTGCTGTCCAGGCTGGACTTGTGTTCCCTTGTCCTGCACACTTGCCCTTCGGGTAGCAGCTTAGAGCCCCGAGGACTGGGCTGGCGGGAAGAGCCCCTGCACATCTTCCTGGCCGTCCTCGATGCCTGGGTTACTTCAGCCTCTTCCCGTGCGATCGGCCTGGTAAGAGGGGCCCTTAAGGACTGGCCGGTGGGTCCCCAGGTGTGTCTGCCCGTGGACAGCATACTGGTCGCTGCTGTGTCCTCTCAGGGACACAGGCAGAGTGTGAGCTGGCTCTCTGGTGGTGACGATGAGACAGGTGCCTGTGGGGCTGCAGCCACGCCAGGGTGTCGGAGGGGGCAGAGCTGCGGTGTACGGGCTCCAGCGTGAAGGAAGGAGCCCTCGGGAGCTCAGGGGCCACTAGGAACGCCTGGTCTGACCTCAGGCGCGACACAGAGCAGCGTAGAGGGAAGAGCTGGCACACTCGGCAGGGGCGGGAGGGGGCGAGGACTGGCTGGCTGGTAAGTGCCCTGCTCTTGACCTGGGGCAGGGACACAGTGGGCTAACTCAGCTGCCCCGGGCTAACCCGGGTGGACTTTGTATCGGCTCCATCAGCCTCTCCACACAGGCCCAGTGAGCTGGAGAAGAGAGTGGACTTTTAGGAGCCTGTTCTCCAACCAGACCCCTGTGTGGCTCAGAACTCAAACCGCAGGGCCTCTGGTAAGGAAAGAAGAGGCCGGGGACGGCGAGGCGCAGGATGAAGGGAGTCTCCCCGGCACCGTGCCGGGCCCTTCGGCACGTGCAGGGTCCTTCCCCCTGCACCACGTGGGGGGCTGGTTCTGTCGCTGTAATTTGACAAGCCAGGGAGCTGAACTCACAGGTTAAAAGTTGCTTGTCCGCGTTTGCACGCTCTGAGACCCCTTTTAGTTCAAACGTTCTGGGAGTAGTAACACTAGGCCCGTGTCAGCTCCAAGCGGGAAACCGAGCAGCACACACTCCGGAAAAAACTGCAGGTCTCCCCGTTTCCCTGTGTGCTCTTCCTCGCAGCCTTTGCGAAAAGACCTGGGCCGCCCTCAGAGTAAGCTGCTTTTTTTCTTGCCAAGTACTAGCTTAGTTTTGGCTGCTGCCAGGTTGAAAGACAAGCGCTCCAGATCAGACAGCGTTTCAGGTCTCCCTGTCCTTCTGAGAGAGAGCGCGTGCAGGGCCCCGCCCGGCTCTGCCCTGCTGTCCTGGCCACGCTGCCACCCTGCCCTGACGGCTGGTCCTCCCGCCCACCCCACTGTTGCCCCCACAGGCTGCTTCCACAAAGCAGCTGGGAATCAGATCTCCCCGGTCCGAGTCTGCTGCAGTGCAGACGGCAGCCAGCCTTCCCAGGTGGAGGGCCTCCCATCCACCGCCCAGTCTGGGTCTCCAGCCTCTCCACTGGGAGCTGCCCCAGCTCCTTGTGCCCAGCTGCAGTGGTCTCCTGTCTGTTCTGGACACATCGTTACCTCGCTGCCCGAGGACTTGGCCCTCGCTGTCTCCTCCCCTGGAGCACACTCCCCCCACCTTCTCGGGGGTGTCCTGTCCCTCACATCCTCAGAGAGGCATCAGCACACCTGGCCTGCAGGGCTCACCACCACCTGGCCCTGCCTCACACGCCACCTGCTCCCTCCACGCAGAGGCCGGACTGTCTCCTGACGGGAGCGTCCTCGGAGATCAGTGCAGCCTGGGGTGGGACGGTGCGGGTGGACGAGTGCAGGGCCTGGCCTCCCTGCAGCTGTTTCCTCAGCTCCCTTGTCCACCGCCTCCATGTTTAATCACCACGATTCCGTACTTCGTTTAGACTGAAAAATCAGGGACTTGACTGCACCAGCCGTACCCTGGGGTTCGTGTGTCACACGGGTGTGGCGGGCGGGGTGGTACAGTGGCTGCAAGGAGCACCGCTAGAGCCAGGCTTCTGATCCCGCCCGACAACGGCCGGGTGGGGCCAGCGGGCAGGCTGCTTAGCCTTTTTGTGAAAGGCGGACGAGAGGACTGGCCTCACTGGACTCCGAGGGTTAGATGAGTTGATGTGAGATCGTCCTAGCAGCGTGGCCCACGGTGAGTGTCAGGTAAACGAGGTCTTTTTGCAAGCTGTCTGAGACGCAGAAAGCACCACCAGGCCGAGTATGAGGAGGAGACCTGTCAGTGGGCACCTGTGCCCTGGGACGCGTGGCGTCTCACTTCCTTTCCTCCATGAGGGTGCGGGCAGGCGGGTCTTCGGGTCCCGTGGAGGAGCAGAAGCCGCACGGCTCACATAGCCGCGGAAAGGTGGAGACAGAGTTTCAACTGCGGTCCGAGGTCAGGTTCCTGGTAGAAGCAAGATTCTGGAATGTCTCTGAAAATGGCCTTTGGTTAGGTTCACGGGACTTGTGTTTAGACCCTAAACCCTTTGTCCTTATTAATTTAGGGTATCGTGAGAAATTCACTGAGAATCTGCTGGTAGGTTAACCTATTCTGTTGTATTTTAAAATCTAGGATTCTACTTTAGTAGAAAAAAGCAAATTAATGCAGGGGAAGGAGTGCAAGAATGGGATGAAAGTCCCTGGAACTGATGGTGATTTTCTGCTCCTGTAATAAGCAAGACTCTTGGTTACAAGTAACAGGAACCCCAGTCAGATTGGCGTTGGGCACTGGGTTCCTGTCTTCCTTTCAGGAGCAGCCTCGGGGAAGGGTGCCCCCCGTACCACCCGTAAGAACCCCAAAAGGCTCTCGGTAGCCCAGCTCAGCCACATGCCAGCTCCTGGAGACCACACCCTGGGTGGGCTGCAGGGAAGGGGTGTTCTGCCTGACTCCTGGGTCACGTGTCCACTTCTGTGGCGGGCAAGGCCAGGCCCTGCAGTCAGGAGCCACGTTGGAATCACATAGACAAAACACAAAAAAGTAGTGTGTGATGTCAGCACTCATACGTTTTTCCTGATTAAATTTTATGTGAGTGCAAATTAAAGGTGAAGTGGTTCATTACTGATGGTGAAGGGAGATTGTGTCCCAGCAGAAAAAGATTGCCCGTGGCTTTGCTCCCCGGCCTGGACGTCAGCAGTGAGGCGGCCAGTGTTCTCCTTGTCGGGGGTCCTGGCCGGGACGCCCAGCTCTCTGTCGAATAGCTGTGGCGAGAGTGGGTGTCCTCGTCTCGCTCCCGAGCTCAGAGAGAACCTTTCAGCCTCTCACCCGAGTGCGATGTTGGCGTGGGCTCTCACGCGTGGCCTTCGTTATGTTGAGGTGGGTGTGTTCTACGTTGAATTTGTGGTGCATTTTTTCACGAAAGGCTGCTGCACCTTGTCAGATGGGCTTTCTGACTCTGTTGAGGCGATCGTGTGGTCCCTGTTTTCATCCTGCAGTGGCGAGGTGGTGCTCCGCACTCGTGGGTTTGCCTGTGCTCAGCCTCCCTGCGGGCGTCCCAGACGCAAACCCAGTCTGTGGTGCTGAGGGGCGCTCTGCACGTGGCTGGCATTCCGGCCGCGACTGTTCGTTGAGAAGCTTTGCATCAGCGCTCCTCAGGGGCTTCAGTCTGTTATTCTCTGCCCTGGTGGTGTCCTTATCTGGTTTGGCTTCGGGACAGGACGTGGGGGGCGTCGCCTCCTGCTCAGTGTTCCAGAAGAGTCCGAGAAGGGTCGCTGCCGGTCCTTTGCTCACTTGCTGCAGTTCCCCAGGGAAACCGTGTCTGGCCCTGGGCCTCTCTGCCTGCGGAGGGTCAGGGTCACTGACTCCGTCCGCTCACTTCGTTTTGTTCTGCGCAGACGTTGTCTCTTCGTGATGTGGGTTCACGGTGGGTGGTGTGTTTCTGGGAATGGACGTCTCCCGTTTGGCTCGTCCGGCCTGCTGGCCGCCGTGGTTCCCAGCGGCGTCTCTCGGTCCCGTGAGCTCGTTCCCGTGGCTCCAGCTGGCCTGTGTCCTGTTCCGTGTCTGATTCTGTTGTCTTCTGGCTGTTTCTGAATTACTCTAGTAAAGGTTTGTGGACTTTGTTTCCATTGTTTCTGTTTTTAAAAACAGCTCTATGTCACTGATCTTCCCTGTTGTTTTTCTGGTAAGGTTTCCTTATTTCAACTTGGAGAGCAGTTTGCTTGTGCAAGGAGCCCTTGCTCCTGAGCGGAGCGTGACGGGGTCCCCCACAGCAGCGTGTCTGTGGCGGGCAGGCTCTGCCTTGTGGTTTTCAGGAGCCGGTTTCAGTGGGAGTAAAGCGGAGTCGGGGAAAACAACCCTTTGTGACCAGCGCCCACCCCGGCGTCTCGGGAAGGGCCACAGTCGGGGCGTCTCAAACCTCTGACTGTGGGCGCATGTCCTGCCTCAGGACCCTGCGAACACGGGCCGCACGGCCAGACGCCGTGAGAAGTGACTCCAGATGTCCGGCCCTGGTCCTGTGCTGTGCACTCCAGTGCTCTCCACTCTGCTTCACTTTGCTGCGCTGTTCACTTTGTTCACAGTCCACAGCGGAGTCCGTGGGCTTTGTCTGCACTCTTCGTGGACGCAGCGAGGTCACATGGTGTGGTCTGAGCCATACTGGCCGGAGGTCCTGTCAGGGTTAACCGGCCGCCAGTGCCGCCCCTGCAGCCCCCATGCCTCCACCCTGCGGCTGGGTTCATTCTTGGTTTCCCCAGAAAGGCTGCCCCCCCTTCTCGTGTGACCCTTCTTTGTTCCGCACACACTGCTGCTTTGTGTGGGGCCCCCCAACCCGCCCCCGCCACCCCCTGCACCGTGCCAGCCTGGCGTCAGGCACTGGCTGGGGGTTGGCCCAGTGGCTTTGCTAGTCGAAAGGAAGCCCCTCCCCTTTAGGTAAACAAAAGCTTTAGGGAGGTCCGGCCTCCCTCCCGGGACAAGAAGCCTGAGCCCAGGGGTGGGGGCCTCCTCTGGCTGGAGGGACAGGGGTGAAGTTCAGAGTCATGGAGCCATGCTCACGCCCCTTCCCCCTGCCTCCTGCCGCCTACAGGTAAATTCTACTGCAAACCTCACTACTGTTACCGCCTGTCCGGCTCCGCGCAGAGGAAGAGACCGGCGGTGACCCCCCTGTCCGGCAAGGTAAGGGTCTTCCACCCTCGAGGGAGCAGCAGGCGCTGAGCGCTTCAGCATCGGGACCAATCAGGGTGCAGCCTGCTGAGCGGGTGCGGAATTGCCCCTCCTGGGTGGGGACGGTGCTCTGGAGGGTGTCCTCTGTCCAGTTCCGGGAGGGGGCGTGTCCCTGGGGCCACGGTCTGTCGCTCTCTCTCCTGTGACTGAGAGTCAGTAGCTCCTCCCTTGGTCTCGCTGATGCACGGGCGTTGCCCAGCCAGTGCAGGCGGACCAAGTCCTGTCCCCTGCACAGGGCCCTGTGGGGGGAGGTCTGGCGGGTGGAGCCAGGTGTCGGCTCCTCAGGAGGTGCCCGAGGAATGGTTTTCAGAGAAGGGCCTGCCGTGTGAGCAGCACGGCTCTGGGCTGTTGGGACCCTGCCTCCCGAGCTCGGCAGCTTCAGCCCCTCACTCCTCTCCCTGTGGACTCTCCTAGGATGCCAGAGCGCCCCTGCAGGAGGGCCCCGCGGCAGACGCAGGTGGACGGGCCAGCGGTGCTGCTGGCCCTGCAGAGAGAACTCCAGGTAGCCTTACTTCCTTGTTTGGCTGGGTGGCAAGTCACTCGCTGGGCCTGCGTGACAAGGCCAGGGGTGTGAGCCAGCACCTCCAAAGCAACATTTCTGCGATTGGGCTTCAGGTGGCCCAAAACCCCCTGGACTCCTTTTTCATGTGCCAGCTGCTTGCGTTCGGAGTCCCCTTTCTCTATGGCCTGTCAGAGGTGCTGGTGCAGATCCGCGGGGAGTTTCGCGGGCAGGCTGGGGCAGGCTGGGGCGCCGTCTGGTGAGCAAGCGGGACCCCCGAGTCTGCTGCACACCGCAATGTCACTGTAGCCGTCGGACACATGAGGGTGGCTGCTGCAGGTTCCGTCCAGGTCACCAGGACTTCGGGAGCAGCTGCCCTGCCAGGACCCCCCACGAGTGCAGAGTTGCAGGGCCCCTAGCGGTGCTAGTCTGGGACTCCCGGCGGAGCGCAGAGGTGGATAAGCGCCCGTGGTCTGGATTGGCATGCACCTGAACTTGGAACTCTTGCATCCCACTCCCTAGTTAGGTGTCTCGGGGGGCTGACACTTGTCTGCTCTTTGACCTGTGACCACTGAAGGCCGTGCCCTGCCCTGACTGCTGGGGGCACATGACCTCCTCAGGAGGACAGAACGCTGACTGTGCTGTCACTCCCCTTTCTGTGTCGGGGTGGGGGCACCATCCCTCCAACAGCAGTCTCTCTGGTCTCAGAGCTGGACTTGGGGGCTCATGGGCACCCCGCTCACTGTGAAGAATTGCATTTTTCCCTTAAAACTGCCTCTCTCTGCTCCACGCCCAGCCAGCCTATGTGACATGCCCGAGGGTCAGCCCACAGCCAGCAGGGGGTGCGGGGGGAGGGGGGAGGTCAGCAGGGCCATGTGTCGGCCCCTTGTTTCCTCTCAGGCAAAGCAAACGTATCGGAAGCAGCCGTGTAGAGATTCACAAAATCTGTGTGAAAACTAAAGGTGATCGGCTAATGCCAGATGGTGGAGAAGGCAGGGGCTGGAAGAGACAAAGGTTACCCACTCAGCCTTCACATGGAAGGGCCCAGGGCAACCTCTTTCCCACGCGGAAGAGCTGGTGTGCATCTGGGAGAGGTGGGGTGCGCCCCGGGGGACCGCCGACTCAGGGACTGGAGGCCGAGCACAGTGAACTGGGCGCCTCCCCCTGTGCGGGCCCTTTTTATAACCAGGGAGGCTTCCTCAGTGCCCTGCAGGTTGTACCCACAGTTTACGGCCATGGAAGGTTCTGGAACCTTTAGTAGCCTTGAGCCCTTTATACCCTGTCTGTCCTGTGAAGGGCTGACAGCCCTTTGCCGAACATGGGAAGCCCTGGCAGAGAAAAGAGCCAAAGGGATTGAGCCTGGTCAGGGTCCCGTGCACCACGACGTGCGTCTGGCCAGGTCTTGACCCAGCAGAGACAGGTTTTCCAAGGAGCCTGGCTACTCGTACAACACGCACCGGCGCTGAACCTCCCTTCTGGGTGCGGAGGGCAGGACAGCCTTCAAGAGGAGCAGGCTCAGTAGGGTTCGGGCTCCAGAGCAGGCGGCGTCTGCTCCCCGCCGTCCGGTTCAGTTTGCTGCTCTCGTCGTCCCACGAGGAAGCACCGTGGGTCTCAGGGTTCTGCCGAGAGGAGGGAGAGGCGATGAGAGTGGGTTAGGCAGCCACATCCTTGGCAAAGCGACCCCTGCCCCAGTCTTGGCGGGGGCCGTGAGAGTCGGCAACGTGGTTGAAGAATCAAAACAAACCCAAACCCGAAGCCCTGAGTTAAAACCAGTCCCCAAGGCTCTCTGCTCTGAAGGTGACTTACTGGGTGGCCTGTCGTGGCCCAAGGAGCCCAAGCTGTGGCGTCTGCGACCCAGAGCCTGAGCCCCGGGCGAGGGAGGCAGGCCCTGTTCCCTGGGGAGGAGGCCTTGCCGGTGGCAGGGGGCCAGACCTGGGGGCTGCTCCAGGGACAGGGGCTGTGGGGCTGAGTGTGGCCCCAGGGAGGAGCTTGGTCCTGGGAGGCCTCCGGCTTTGCTGGCAGCCTCGACAGAAAGGGACAGAGGTGTGGGTGGTCTTTCATGGCTGCCATGGGAGAGATTTGTTTTCTCTTTGGACAGGAATTTCTTTCTTTGTGTCCCAAATTAAGCTTTGATTGGTTAACTGGAATTTCCTTTTGGAAAAGCTTCAGGAAAACTCAGGGTTTCGGTGTCCTCGCGTGTGGTAGATGGCAGCCACGACCCCAGGCCCCGGGCACACGCGCCCCGCTGTACTCGGGAGGAGAGAGGGCTGCTCGAGTGAGCTCAGCTGTGCTGAGAGCGAAGGCCCCGTCCCCCCAGGCCCCGTCCCCGCGGCAGTGCCGTGCCCTTCCCTTCATGGCGTGCGTCTCTGCCGTCTCCCATGGGTTCTCTGCCCGTGCACCAAAACCACGACTGGTGCCCAAAACACAAGCGGCCCCCGAGGTGCAAGTGGACGCTAGGCCTGCGGCGCAGTGCCGTCTTTCTGTGGCCATCCTGTCTGGAGCTGCTGCGTGACGCGGTGTCCGGGGGGCGTTGTTGGCAGGGCTGCTGTGGGTGCTTGTGACGCAGAGACTCTCTTCTGTCCTCAGACCCTCCTGTAGACCCTACATTCCCCAGCGTCCAGCCCGTGCCCACTGCAGGTCAGGCCTCCCCCAGAGTGCCCTCCCTGGGCCCCGTGCATCCCACCCTGACCTCAGAGAAGTCTGGGCACCAACCCACAGAGAAAGGGAAACCCCAGGTGGGCTCTTTGCCACCTGAATGTGTGACCCTGAGCTGCATGGAGCCCTTTTTCTGTCCAGAGGAGTCCCTGTCACCTCTCAGGTGGTGGATAACCAAAAATGGGGCAACTGAGGGGCAGACCCTTTGTCTCTCGGCATCTGAGGGAAAAGGCAGCTTTAACCTGAAAAGGGCCTCTCAGAGAGAGGACTGCCCAGCAGGTGCCCGCTCCCTTCCCCCAGCACCCCTCCCTGACGCTAAAAGGGCGCTGGAAATGCAGGCATTGCTTTACGCCCCAGCTGGAAAGACCCTGCCACGCGGCAGTGCAGGCGTTCAGTCCCGGCTCCTACTGGGATGTCTTGTCCTGTGCCCCCCCACCCCGGAGTTCCCGAGGGGCGTCTCTGCAGAGCCTGCTCATAGAGCACAGAGGTGCTGCCGCCCAGCCGAGCTCCCCAGCCCTGCCCGGGGGTCGTAGTTAACAGTGGTGTGTGGGTGTTTGTGTCTGTACACATAGCTATTTATAGAGATTTAACTTCATATATTTATGAGCAGATATCTATCTATTGTGAATTCAGTAATAATAACAATAGCAATGAAGCTGCTTCTAAAGTTCCTTCTCCCTCGGTTCTGGAAACCAAGGGAGTGAACTTGGCGGGACAACCCCGGCCGGGCTGCAGCTCTGCTCCACCCGGGAGGGGGCCGGGCAGCCAGCACAGCTGTGCAGGTGGGACTCGGGCTTGTAGCTCAGAAACCCGGCAGGACCCACTCCCAGCCTCAGGAAGTTGGTCCAGGAGCCAGCTGTGGAGGTCCAGGCTCTGCTGGGGAGACTCCACAGAGAACCCTAGCCCCCCTCCCACCCCACTGTGTTCTCAGGCTCAGCTGTGGCTCCACTGGGCTGCTTGTTGCTGCTTGGTGTCCAGGGTGTCCCTGAAAGGGCCCCCTCCGCATGCCCTCCAGCTTAGGGTAAAGGGACAGGTGGGGGTGGGGGCCGCAGGCGGGCTCCCGTGCGGGGCCCACAGAAGCCCGAGTGAGGGAGTGAGAGAGGGCGGCTGAGCCCAGGAGCGTCCGCCCACCTCCGCCTGCCCTTCCCCAAAGCCTTCGCTGTTTCGCTGTGCCCTCGTTCTCAACCTGTGCTGTCTGAGTTC
Source organism: Carollia perspicillata (assembly GCA_004027735.1). Lineage (NCBI taxonomy): Eukaryota > Metazoa > Chordata > Mammalia > Chiroptera > Phyllostomidae > Carollia > Carollia perspicillata. The sequence goes on from PVKM010021288.1 coordinate 18,093, forward strand.
TTGATGTGTTTCTTCGTGAGTTTTTAATTTAACTGTGTAACTTTGTTTTCTCCAGTTTCTGTGAAACTAAGGTGTTGTGCTTTTCATTTTTTTTACTTGAACAAGTGTTACCATTCTTAAGAGAATAAACTCCAAACAATCTTCAGGTTTCTGAGTTTTTCTTTTCCTTCCCTTTTTCCTGATTGGAGTGGCGGAGCGGGCAGGGCAGGCGGGGCCGGGAGGGGACAGGACGGCATTAAGCGGGGAACCTGGGTGTAGGTGCCTGGGATATACACGTTGCCGTGTTCAGGGTTGGAAGACATTTTTCTTCGTAGCAGCTGTGGCTGGAAAAGGATGAGAAAATGCCCCCGCGTCCCACGTCTGATCGGCCAGCCTGAGAGCCGAGGACAGAGCTGACAGAGGGTGGGAGTTGCCTGCCACGTGCAGGCCCTGCTTCAGCTCCACGCCCTCTCCAGCCCCAGGGCTTCCGCAGGGGCCCCCACGCCTGCCCCGCTCCTGGTGCCCGAGGCTCTTACTTGTGCTCCCTGGTGACGTCACCACTGTGCCAGCTCTGCTGTGGCCCAGATGCTGAGCTGGGACATCCAGTTCTGCTTGTCCCCTCCAGCCTGGAGGGGCGTGCCTGTCCCTGCCCCCCTCCCCACAGTGTTGTGTGGGCACAGTGGTACAGCCCAGCTCCGGTGCTGAACGGGCCCACAGAGGGCAGGTCTGTGTCTGTGCCGAGCTCACAGCTCTGCCGAGCTCGGACGCCTGTTGCTCTTTGACCCTCAGCGCTGCCGGCTCGGACTCCGTGCCAGTGGAGGGTCTCAGTGGTCTCCCCCCGCCTTCCGCCCGCTGGTCCCCATTCTCTGAAGTCAGTCTGTCAGCATCCAGGAGCCTGCACCAGGCCGAGAGGAAGAGCTGGGGGGTGTGGAGGGCGCAGCAGGTCACCGTGAGTTGACTGCGGATCGGCAGTGGGGAGGGGCAGGCATGTGTGTGTGACCCTCAAGCTTGAGCCGTGGCTGCCGTGGCAGCCGTGGCTGTTTTGGTCGGTGCAGGGCAGCATCTCAGAGAGCAGCCGTGACAGCAGGTGGGACTCCGCCACCCACTGCGAGACCCCAGGGAGCAGCCCCTGGGCCTCCGTTTCTGTCAGAAGCCTCTGTAGCCCAGTCTCTTTTTTTCTTCTGAACTCCCTGGTGATTCCTCCTGCTAGAGGCCCTCCCTAGAGGGAGCCCGAGGTGCAGGCGCAGTGATGGGGACCCCCGTGCAGGACCCTCTTTTTACTGAAAGTAGGGCGCAGGCCTCACAGGTGCCCCCTGAGGTGCAGGACACCCACGCTGGGCTGTGTGGACGCAGCAGCCAGGCAGGCGTGTTGGGAAGAGCCCTCCCCTCAGGGCTGAGGCTGATCTTCCTCTGAAGAATTCCAGTCCCCTTACGAAGCTCCAGCCTTCGTCAAGTGCCGGCGAGCCGCCGAGTCGTGACTCAAAGGAGAGTGTCCCTGCCTCGGGCAGGCCCTGGAGGCCGTGTCCCTGAGTCACCACCCAGTTTTCCGTTGTGTGTGTCCTGTTGGCTGTGCCCTTCTCTTCGCCACCCACACTCGGTGGGGGACGGGCCAGCCCACAGGAACACCTGCCCTGCACCTGGACAGGAGACGAAGGGGTCCCCAGCACGGGCCCCTCTCTGTTACTTCCAGGTTTCACCTGCTGGGTGGACACCGTCTCCCTTTACTTCCTGCAGGTCAGCTCCCGCCCTGCACTGCCTGCGACTTCTGACTGTTTCTGAGGCATTGGAATGAGCCTCCAAGAAAGACCTCGGGCAAGAGGCGGCGTCACTGCCCACTGGGCGGGGGCGGGGCATCCTCAGAGCACCCCCAGAACCTGGGGCAGCAAACCCCCACTCTGAGGCCCTTCTCTGGCAGTTTGCAGACCCCTTTTAGCAGAAGGGCGCCCCAGGCCCCAGCTCTGCGCAGTGTACAACAGCCGTCCCTGGGCCACGCGGGGAAAGCCCGTGAGTGGAGTTGGCAGCACCGTGGCAGCCATCCCTGTGCCTGCTCTGTGCTGCGGACTGAGTGCTTCGCTCTGCCCTCCTGTAAAGTGTCGTGCTTGTTTCCACTCTGTCACTGTAATGTTCTGTAGCCCGGGCTTTTTAAATTATTTTTAATTATTATTTTTTTTTAGTGAGAGGGAAGGGAAGGAGAAAGAAAGGGAGAGAAACATCAATGCGTGGTTCCCTCTCATGCGCTCCCTACTGGGGACCGGGCCTGCAACCCAGGCCTGCGCCCTGACTGGGGATCGAACCAGTGGCCTCGTGGTTGGCAGTCCGGCACTCAGTCCACTGAGCCATGCCAGCCCTGGCGGAACTGGAGTCTGTAATAATTATATTCTGTTCAGTGTGCCCTGCCAGCAGAGGAGCTCAGGCCCGTGCTCCCAGAGCACCAGCTTCTCTGAGAGCCCGAGGCCACCTTCCCTGCGCCTCCGCCACAGTCCCCTCCCCAGTGGAGGTGAGCTCGCTGAAGGGAAGAGCCCCAGCACCACCAGGCCAGCACCCTGGGGAGCTGGGGGGACTTAGGGCCACTGTGGGTTTTGCTTTTTGTCAACAAACATGACAGAATTGGGGCGGTTTCCCAGGCAAATCACTAAGCGAATGTCCTCATTTGGTTCTTGTGTCGTTTCAAGGTCAATAAAGGCGGACACACCGTGGGCACGAATCTGGGGGGGTCATCTCGGCACTTGGTCACTGCTCTGCACTGGAACCTGAAACGCACCGCTAGGTGGACGCTCACGGAGGCCCAGGGAGGGAGTTTGTTTCTGAGGCGCGAATCCACCCCCTGTAACCAAGGAGTAGTCGACTCCGACGAGGACAGAGTTGCTAGAGCTTGTTGATTCTTGTTCCCCTGGTTTTAGGGCTCAGGCAGCGTCTAGAACGGCAGCGTTGGAGAGAGACCCGCTGCGCAGTGGCCCTCTCACCCTCGTCCCGACCTGACTCTTATTTCGGTTCATCGGTTCTTCTCTTGAAAGTAAATATTCTCTCTCGAGTTTTCTCCAAACCAGCTCCTTGCCTGCCCTCTAGCGGGTCCACCCTTCTTGGGAGTCCAGCACCGGGAGGCTCAGCCTCCGGCCGCAGGCTGTGCTGGGCATCCCGGGCGGAGAGGGACAGTCTGCAGGAGGGGAGAGCTAAGTCACTGGCTTTACTTGGCCACCGAGAGCCGGCAGCCAGTGTCCATGATGCCGAAACACCGGGATGGGGCTGCCCGGGTCCACGGCCAAGAGAATGCCCCTGCTCTGCTGACGCCTCTTCTTCAGAAACAGTGAGGAGTGAGACCAGAGCTGCCCTGACTCCGGTTTCCCTGGCGACTGGCGCTCATCAGCCCCTGTGGGAGGTGGAGCGGGACCCGTCGTGACAGTAGCAGCCGGCAGGGAGCACTCGGGCTCTGGGTGTCGGGCCCTGTCCTGGGGCTTCCTGGGTTTTATTCGCCACCTCCCACGGTGGCCGGTGGCCGGCCGGGAGACGGGCAGGGAGCAGGGGACACGAGGGCACTGTGCACCCACTGTGCAGCCCCCCCCTGCCCCCCTGCAGCTGTGCCCTCCGAGTGAGCCGAGAGGGAAGAGGGCCGTCAGTCAGGTTCTCAGAGACAGGCACGGACGCCCTGCGTGCGTTTTACTCCTGGGACGCACCCGTCCCCGAATTCCTCACTGGGATCCCCGCCAGGAGCCGTGCCTGCAGAGGGCCGCAGGCCGCAGAGCCGAGGTCTGCGCCCCTGACGTGGGAACGGGAGGCGCCACGAGGACACGCCGAGGGAGAGGATGGCGCCCGCCGACCGGCTGTGAGTCGCAGGAGATGGACGCCCTCTTCGTTTTTCCTCCTCGGCCCTTTTCTCAGTGGAGGCAACGCTGGTCCCCCTGTCACGAGTGCGGCACCGCCAGCCGGCCTCTGGGGGCCCCGCAGAGCGGTCGCCCCAGCAGTCCAGCTGCCTCCCATTCTCTGGACTCCCATGGTCCCCGGACTCTCTCCTCGATGACCACCAGTCCGGTCTGCGTCTCTGTTTGGTTCTGTCGTTTTGTGCAGATTCCACGTGTCAGCGAAGTCAGGCAGCATCTGCGCCCTCACGACCCAGCCCGGTGGGCCCCCACGGCCAAGTTGCATCCACTGTGCAAATGCAGCACGTCACCCCCTCACCTTCTGACGGGCATTTAGTGGCTTCCACGTCTCGGCCACTGTGAATAATGCGGCAGTGCGTCTGTGTTTGGTCTGCACGGATAAAACCCAGCCTGAAGCTGTGCGGTTCCTCCCTGCGTCCCTCCGAAGGGAACAGACGGCAGGCTGGGGGAGTTGCTGATGGCTCTCCGTCCAGGAGAAACTGCTTCCGACCTGGGATGGTCCCTGGCCTGGGGCTTTCTGAGCTGCCTCGCGTCCTCCCACGCCCCGGGGACAAGGAGCTGACAGCCCCACTCCCCCTGGCTGCTTCTGCTGACGCTGCGCACAGCCCTCGTGGGGCCTCCCTGCCCCGCTCCGGAGGGACAGAGCGTGTCAGGGACAGACACAGCATCTGGCCCCGTAGGCCCGACGGCTCGAGCAGAGTCCCCCGTGACAGGAGAGGGACACGGACATTCTCAGGCGTCCAGGCTGGAGC
>PVKM010021289.1:0-22719 GCA_004027735.1 Carollia perspicillata
AGTGTTGGAAGCAACCTAGGTGCCCATCAGTAAATGAATGGATCAAAAAACTATGGTACATATACACAATGGAATTCTATGCAGCAGAAAGAAAGAAGGAGCTCCTACCCTATGCAACAGCATGGATGGAACTGGAAAGCATTATGCTGAGTGAAATAAGCCAGGTGGTAAAAGACAAATACCATATGATCTCACCTTTCACAGGAACCTAAGCAACAAAACAAACAAGCCATCAATATATAACCAAAGACATTGAAATAGAAAATGGGATGACAGTAACCAGAGGGGAGAAGGGAGGGAATTTCAGTGGGAAAAGTGAAGGGATTCTAGGAACAAGTATAAAGGACACATGGACAAAAACTAAGGGGGATGGAAATGGGAGGGAGGTGGGGAGCACTGGGGGGTGGACTGGGATGGGAGTAAAAGACAGAAAACTGTACTTGAATAACAATAAAAAAGATTAAAAAAATGGTAAAGTTATATTAGTTTTTTTTTTTTTTTATTCTGAAAAACGTCCCTTGGAAGAGACAAATAGAAATCGGGGGAAACTAGTTTATCAGAAGTAAGGTCAGTCACAAATTCTGAAAATTGTTCCAGAAAAGCTGGAAGATCCAATGACCTGGTGATTGGAAATCCATAACTAATTCATTATCTAGAGGTCTCTGATGTGAAGGGAGATTAACATAACACCCAATGCTTCTTCATCTTTTTATTTTAGGATAATTGAAACCCAAAAGTCTAGTGAATGTATACTGTGTCTGTTTATTACACAAATTAATTAATTTCTTCTTCATGGAATTGTGTGTATTCTAGGGGTGAAGAACCCTCGTGAAATAGAACCAAGTTTCCTACTAAGGAGTCTGAAGAGTGTCTTTTTCATAACAAAATTAAGCCAACATATAATTGTCATTTGCTTTATTCTTATGGAAATGGATCATTAGCATGTGCATAATTGATGTGAAGTCCAGACACATCAAAGACATGAATCTATGTATCTATGTGCTTTAAATCTAATTATAAGGAACTACATATGTTCTTACTCAAAACTTGTTTTTGCTTTTTAAATGAAAGAAAATGCTTTTTATTCCATGCCCCTCCCCCAAGCTTTTAAAAATCTCTTTTCTTTTTTCCTCAAATGACGGGAGCTCCAGTCAGCAGCCTCTCTAGGGCTCTTGAACTAAACACTATTCTTTTAAAAATCATCAACACAGGATCTGTTGCCAAGTGGAGAAGCCAATTCTCTCTCCATGCTCTAGGAAGTGTTTCCTTTGTCCCAGGTTGGCATGGAAGTGAAGGACCTGGAACTCAATATTGAAATGGCAGTGAAAGTGTTGCTATTGGATACAAGTTTATTTCTGAATTAAAGCAAATACATCTAGAAAGTCTAGTCAGGATATTCAAATATAAGCATGAAAAACTCTAAATGTGAATATATGGATATCTCTGACTTGAGATCAATAAAAAACTAAGTTTCCTTGCTTTATTATCAGAAAGCACACATATATTTGCTATTATATCAATAATTTGACTCAAGCAGAAAACTTAGAAATTAGTACAAAAATTAATTGTAAGTAATATGACAAAAATATATTTATCGGACCAATATTTGTAGCTAGACATTTGGTTCCAATTTCTTATGACAATTGTAGAATAGATAAAAATCCTTATTTAAAAAAATATCATTATAAAGTTAAATGCATTAAAAAGGGGGCTACAGAGATTTCAAATTCAATGTGAACTTTTGAGAATTATTTAATGCATTTGATACATGTGTGTTGTTTTGTGTTTTAAGCATAATATAATGTGTATGTTTCTATTATTGCATATTATCATTTGGAAAAAATTAATATGCTATAAAATTTGGTAAAATGTTCATATATGTATATAATTCTGTAAAAGGTGAGTAGATGCTTGTATTTTCTAGCTAATTTTATTAGGATTTCTAAGAAGAGTGAATTAGTATTTTCTAATGCATAAGGCAACTTTCATTTGAAAAGTCAAAATTCATACTAGAATTATAGATGTGTTGTAGGTTATATCTACATGACTATCGCATAGTACATATTGCTTTCACATGTAGGTGATTGTGTGTGTGTGCTTATGTATGTCTCTGCATACTTGTGTGTGTGTACATGCACATGAATGTGTGAGTGAAACAAAAGATGTTTCCTTCTGGAACCATATGCCAAAATAATTTTAACAATAGCTAATATAAGAAAATTTTGTATTCTTAATACTGATTTAAAATAATCTGTCATGGCTCCCAACTGGATCACATCGTATATATACATTTAAATTGTTTCAGTAAACTATTTAAAATTTTGTAACTGCTAAAAATTAAAGTCTACATGTCCAGCTGTCTCTTGACAGTTCTTACACTACATGCACACTTAAAATGTCTAAAATAGAGCACTTGATTTTCTCCTCAAATCTGCTCCTCCTCTAATCTTCCTCATCTCAGGAAATGACACCCAAATTCACCAAATTGTTCTATGCATTTACATGGGTGAACCACCCCAAAACTATAATTACCTTCTGGAAGGCAGGTCCCTTATACCACAGGCTTCCCCCACTAGGTGAGTATTCTAGGAAACCATCTGTACCAGTACGTTAGCTGGCATTGTTGTGAGAGGCTGTGTTCAGCTTCTGTGAGATTTTTTGAAGACTCTTTCAAAATGTTTGCCCATTTCACGATGGGTGACTTTTGAGTGCACCTGCCCACACTGTGCTGAGTGTTCAGTTTTTGACCAAAAAAAAAAAAGTCATGACCCCTACACCCTACCCTCCCTATTCACCAGATCCCACCCCAAGCAACTTCTTTTTTGTTTCCCTGGATGAAAAAGTCTTCCAAGGGAAACTTTTTGCTAATGTGGAAGAAGTAAAACAAAAATGGCGTAAGTACCAGAAGGCATTAAAATCAACAAGTTCAAAAACTGTTTTGAGGAGTGAAAAAAATGTCTTTGTAGGTGTATTGCATCAAATGGAGAGTAATTTGAAGATGACTCAAGTTTAAACATGTAAGAATAAATATACAATTTTTATAAATAAATTCATTTTTCTTGGGTCCCCCCTAGTATAATTTAAATTTTGTGCCTGTGTATGAAGGAGAGTGGTTTGATGCATAATCACTGAGAGTTTGCATTCACCATGTTTGATTCCAAGTTACACTATAAAGTTCCTCTTATGGAAAATCTTTGTATGAAGACAGAAAGACTAGAAAGGTTTTCATTAATGATGATGCTGGATTACAAGTTTCTTGCATAATCATGTCTACATTAATAATTATCAAGTGCCTACAAATGCTAGATAATTTTCAGCACTGGGAATACCTCTGTGAATTGATGTACCCTATCTTTGAAGAAACAAAATCAAATAGATCATACAAACTTATAGTCAATTCCTCTATTATAGTTTCCTTTTGAGGGCACCCACCAAAACTGTGAAAATCATTTCTATCATTAAGAATGTCTTATTTATGGTATAAACAATTTTAAAAAGATTAAAAATAAAATGAGTAGGATAATCCAAGTAATCTATAAGTAAGTCAATATGAGCTAGTGTGGCTTATGCAATATAATATATATGAGGGATTAAGGGAAAATAAAAGAATATGGCAAACTGAGTCATTTAAACACATGTGGAGAACTGGTTAACAAGTTGCAAGCATTAGGTAGGCTTACCTGTTGGGCATACTCATGACTATTTCTTGCTCCTTTTACTCAACACATGTTCAATGAGTGCTTACTTTATGGTCTGCATTGGGCTAGTTGCTGGGATAAAGGTTGGCTCAGGCACAACTTTGTCCTCCTGGATTTCAAACAAGATCCATTTAGTCTCATGATTGGGCCATTAAAAAATCATTTTGTATTTTTCAGAGCTTACATTTCTTGTTATTTACAGGATGATTACCTTATATGGCCAATTACACATTACTATCTGCTAAACTCAGGGCAGCCACACTGAGGTCAAGCCCCATGTCAATAGCCACATCTTATGAAATTATCTCTCTCTTTGGCATGATCTTTGAGCCCAAGCTTGTGTCCTGAACCACCTGCCAGGTGTAGTAGGTTTTCTACTCTTCTATGCTACCCACCAGGACTTTCAGAATTTGGATTTATTATTGCTCTCAATTCTTACTGCTTGAGCCTTCAAGCCCTGCAGTGGAACAGGATGAAATTTCAACTAGGGGCAGAAAACTGAGCTTTGAGTTGAGCAGTGACTGTGAGATTGTAGTCTCAAAACTGGAGCTCTTACATAGATAGGTTTCAGTTTTCTGAACAGAGAATTTAAGGAATTGTAAGAATCTCTAGGCTCCTTTTAGCTTCCATCCTTCTTCTCTTTCCAAACAACAAATGGAAAATACTACCTTGTAAGTCTCATATAGTCTATGTTCTCGTATCTCCTTTGTAGGTGTGAATAAGTATCACTGCCTACAATTAGGAGAGTGTTGCTATTTTCACTGAAATCATCCCCACAATGAAATGTCCCACCTGAGTTCATCACAGAAGCTTGAAGCAAAGAGGAATCTTTGCAACCAATCATTCACCCATTATTTGATAGATGAGGAACTTGAGGTCTGAAGAAATCAATGCAGGAGAACCTAGCTCTCTTGAGTACCAAACAATCTATTACACTGCCTTCTACATTTAAACCAATAGACTAAGATTTTTTAAAGTAAACACTATGCTATACATCTGAAACTAATACAAAATAATATTGAATGTAAACTTCAATTGAAGAATTAAAAATTTAAAAATGGTATTGCTCTCTGCTTCATTTCAAGATTACAAAATAAATTTTGCCTACTTTTGAAAACTCAGGAATGTTACATCATTATGAACTTGATGTAATAATAGTCAATTGCACAGTACTGGTGTCAGAGCTAATATCAAGTCACAGTTATATCAATGATTAGCTGTGTGATGTAGAGCACATCATTAACCTCTCTCATCTTCAGTACCCTTGCCTAAAGAGTGATGGTAATAATCATTGGTAACAAACTCATTGGGACTTTGTGAGATTTAAATGATATAATGTGCATGGAAAATACTCCAGGGTTCTTGACATATAGTAAGTGTTGGATCTCTGTTGGATATTAATATTAGAATTACTACTATTTTAATTTGGGTGTTACTTGGAACTTTTCTGCATCTTGAGGACTTAGCTGAAATCTTTAACTGTTAGTGTAAATTCAAGAATTTTCTCTTAATTTCTGTTAAATCCCAACTGCATTTTCCCTCCTTAAGGTGTTTGTTTCTATTTCCATTCCTCTATGGATGAATGTCATCTTGTTTGTTTTGAACTTATATTTTGAGCATTCATAGTGAGCCAAGCATTTTGTAAAGGCATTACTTTACTGAAGATTACATTATATTCTGTACAGCTTCTGACTTCTCAGTCCTTCCCCACTTATCTTTTGCTTCTTGCAGGGCCCAAACACCAATATGTGCCTTATTAACATAATGTAGCTCCTGGATGAGTAATTTATTTACTCTGGAACTGACAATTTTTCTTTTGAAGAATAGATAGACCCTACTGGAAGAACTTCCTTGGTTCCCCTGGAATGTTGGTGAATAAATGTTCCCTGTGTTATTTTCAGCCCCATATATTTTCACTGAACTACATCAAATTATAATACTGTTTTCAGTATTTACCTGTACTCTAAAGGAACCCAGATTCCTTCCATTTCAGGGATTTTCTAGATTACTTCTTGTAGATGTGAGTGCCATCCATTAGGTGTCACGTTCCTCTATCTAACACAGTACCTTCAACTTTTGGTATAGTGACAGCCCAAAGCCAAGGGCATTAACAGTGTGTGTACAGCCTTCTGAGTAGGATCTTCTGGTCTTTTCTACAGAAGAAAATAAGAAAGTTTCAGCTGAAGAGATTTGGGACAAGTCTTTTAGTAGCTGATAATGTATTTTTCTTTAATTTCTAATTTTTTTAAATATCACTCTGCCAAGTCAGGATTGACAGATCAATGTTGTGTTAAATATATGTAGTATTACTTGTCTGGCATTGTTGGAAAATGAGGTGTTCCATATAAATGTATTTTCAAGATAATAGAAGCTTATCATTTTAGGTAGTAAAATGTTTTTACATTTTAGTAATATTTCATGGAATGCAATATGTTTCATGGAATGAAATGTTTCATTCCATTCAAACATGGAATAATATGTTTCAAACTTAAAAATATAATTACCATATTTTACCATGTATAATGTACATTTTTGACCAAATTTCTGAGGGAAAAATAAGGATGCACATTATACATGGGTAGCATTAATTCTGTATGTATATAAATATTGTTAATTCTTTTATCTATACTTATGCATTAAAAGTGTAACTCCAGAAAGCACTAATGATATCCATATGCAAAATATACCCTGGAATATGCTAATAGGTTTTGTTTCTAAATATAAATAAATTAAAAATTGAATTAAAAATTAAAATGAAAGATTTCTTTCCTAAAAGTTTGGGCCAAAAACGTGGGCATGCAATGTACATAGGAGTGCATTAATTTTGCATTTAACATGGCAAAATTGGTAATTCATACAAATAGGAAGGTGAAATAACAATGATTAAAAACACAGACTGGAGTTAAATTGTCAGAGTTTTCATCCTGCTCACCACTGATGGGACGTCCCACATTGAGCTCAGTCATACCTCCTATTTTACTATTTGCTTTGATCGTGCCCCTCCATGGAAAGCACAGCATAGTGCCAGGCATTTTTTAAGTGCTCAATATCTACCAACTGTTGCTTGTCTTATTGCTACTATTAACATTTTAATTTTTATAAGTAAAAAAATACAAACAATCCCCTGGGCAGAAATCAGAGCACATCATTTCAGAAAAGAAATAAAAAATAATAACTTTATCATCTATTTGGGTTCTGTTTTCACTCTTTATTTCTACTGAACTGGATTATGTTGACTCATGTTAGAATTATTTAGAAGTGGTAGTGACTGTTGTTGAGTTTTCAAAAGATTCTATACATTTGAACTGAATGTGAATCTTGTATCTTGGAGACATTTTTCAATGGAGCCACTTTTAACATCTGAAGAAGTTGAGCTGGGGAGTAGGTAACCCTCAAAAGTAGGAAGACTCAGGGTTCACTATTGATGAACTTGGCCAATCTAGATTGTAAATCAGCTCTGTGCATTTGGCTCTGAAAAGTGCTTCTTCATGTTTGGAGTAGGTCCCAGAATTTTTAAAAAAATATATAGCAAAAATACAGAATCAATTTACTTTATTTATAAACAAAGAAATTCAATAAGTCTTACAAAAGAACATAACTCTTGGCCAATAAGATTTTTGTACTAGTTTTGTCTTCTGTAGGAATCCTTACATGATAGCCTTGACAGTATTTGTTATATTTTAACTTGGAAGAGATAGGTTTTGACTACTGAAGATATTGAATACATTACTGTAATGTGCAACTTGAGTGTATACTTGACATTGTAGAAAATATCATGAAGAAATGTTTTTGTTTCATTCTTCACTTACAAGGTCTGTGTGAGTCTCTTGAATGTGGATTGTCAACATACTTAAAAATGGTTTATTGTTCCTTACTTACAGACATAGTGGAAGGCAAAGAAGAATGGGATATTGATATATTGTTTCATTTTTTGTTGTGTTCCCTAGCACTAAGATTTTTTGGGGGGGTCACAATTAGTTCTTCATGCATAGTAAATATTGCATGGATTGGCATTTAGTCAATAACTCTTATTCATGAAAACTTATTTTCCTTAAACACATTTAGAGTTCATTTATAGTAATCACAGCATATTTTTTGAAATTTATACATTGGGTCATAAGTAGTCATTAAATAAATGAAGTATCTCTTCTCCTGTACTATAAGCATTTAATAAAAAAAAACAAATGAGAATTTTGAGCACTTTTCCCTTGTGTATTTGCCTCACACAGGCCATGATTTGATTCTTATTCTACACATCAGTGTACTCTTCCAATTGTGAAGCAAAATGTATGCAAATGTGTCATGGGAAAATAATTATATTTTGTCTTAAATGTTATTAATATCATGTGACTTGCAACAGTGTCATCTATTTGAGGAAATATGCAGTAGTTCCCTCTCTCTCCTTGCAAAGCATATTTGTCATTAATTTTTTTTACTGATTCTTCATGTTTCTTCTCAATTGCATGATTTTCCCCCTGTTTTGGATAAAAGTGGATATTTTAATTTTGGTCTCCTCTGCTAGCAAATTAATCAGTTTCATACAGAAAAGCATTCTTTTACATTGGTTCTATAAAACCTTGGTTGGCTTATAGAAGATGCCACTCTGGATGTCTTTTTTTTTAAATAACAAGAAGTTTTAGTGATTTCATGCCTTTGTTTGAAATGTTTCTTAGATAACATACCTAGTAGTGCAGCAAATAGGTGATGCCTCAGAAACTCTTATTCCTTATTCTTTCTTTTTAGATGCTTTTATAAAATCTCACTTGTATTTCATATCCTTACATGTCCATATTTATATTTTATATCCCCACTGGAACCTATCACCTTTTACACTTATGGCATTGTTCTTAATTATAGAATTAATGTTTCTACTTCTATTGCTAGTTGTAAACTGTAGTTTAAGCTGTTGATACACTTAATATGTATATCTCCATAGTAGCAATTCAATGAAAATCCAAAAAATATAAAATGTTATATACAAATGATATGCAATGTTAGGTGAGATGTTATGCTCCATAATTCCACATTAGTTGATATAATGTAAGCAAAAGCATTTTTGTAGTGTATGTATGTGCACATGTGTACACATGTGTATAATCTTTGAAAACATATTGACTCTAAGTAACTTCAAAGGATTTTTCAGAGAATCATTCTTACATTTAGATTGGACAGTGTATGTGTATAAAATAAGATTTTCCTCTGCATCTGCCAAACCACCTGCAGACATTTTTATAGCCTGAGGTGGTCTATGGTCATCATGCCAAAAGCAGCGATCTGTGCACTGTTTTCTTTCCACTATCAGCTGTCATTTTCAGTTGGGCACTCTCCACCTTGATTTCTTTACTTGTAATCTGCTATCCTTTATCACTCAATAAAAACTTAAGACAGTTAGATATCTGAACTCATAAATTTTATTTCATATAGTAAAAAAGAGTAAGTTGTGAAGTAAAAAGTACAGCACACTTTCAAGACATGTCCACCACCTGTGCTTTGTGACCACCATTTTTCATGATGCTCAGTATCCAAGTATTATTCTGATAAACTTAATAGTTTTTTACTTAAACAATTGTGTTGCTTACTTTTGCTTTAAAAGTATTAGCTCAATTAATTCCCTGAATAAGCTTATGAATGTATACTATTATTATGACTATTTTACAGATGAGAAAACTGAGGTGTGAAATATTAAATATCTTGCCCAAGTTCATACATCTATTAGACAGAGGAGCAATGAGTTACACACTGGCTACAGAGTACATGTCTGAATCATTACTTCATACAGTCTTTATTCAGCATACTTTTTGGAAGGGTATATATAATATAAAATATACCATATGCTCTCTCCTATAAGTGGAACCTAATCAACAAAACAAACAAGCAAGTAAAATAAAATCAGAGACTAGGAAATAAAGAACAAACTGACAGTGACCAGAGGGGACGGGGGAAGGAGGATAACGAGGAAAAAAGGGGGAGGGTCAAGTCAAGGAACATTTATAAAGGACCCATGGACAAAGACAATGGGCAAGGGGAAGATTGAATGTGGGAGGAGGGCGGGTAGGTAGGGCAGAGGAGAGTAATGGGGGAAAATGAAGATGACCGTAATTGAACAACAATAAAAAATGAGCAAGGAATGAGAGATATTAAATAAATGTATCAGTAACTAAAATCCATTGAAGTATGGGATGTGAATCATATTAAATATTTACATAAATGACTGGAGGAATTTGGAACTGGAAGGGAGCATTTGAATGAAGGGATTAGAAAAAATTTGTGGAGTTGATGCTCTTTTGAAATAAACTCTAAGAGTTAGATTGAATTTTTACAAGGATTTGTATTTAGGGAGCCAGTGTTGAAGGGAGTAGCCACTAGCTACTCAAAAACACATTACAGAAGCAAAGTCTTGGAGTTCAGAATTATAAACCAAGACTGTGTGGGACACAGTAAGTGTGTGGCTCAGTTGAAATCATGGTGCCCAGAGTGGTAGCTACAACTGAAAAGAAGGTCATTTGGGACCACAGCCTAAAATTCTAGACTAGGATCTAGGGCTTAACTTTGCAAACATATTTTGAAGTAGCTTAGTTCTCTGTTGAAAATAAGTGATGTCCGTGCTCCTAAAAGGAAACCATTCTGTGTTTCCAGGGAGCATGGTAGAAAAGCAGGTTGAATGCTGCTGGAGAGGAAAGATAGGGGAGAGTGGAGCCCTTGGCTGGGGAATAGGAGAAGAGATCTGGGTGATGAATCTTGTCTACTGGGGATTTTTCAAAGAAAATCCTGTTCCATGCGAAAGGATCCCTCAGTTTGACCCCAGTAATTGCCACGGACCTTTGAAAATTAGAAGGAGCCTGGGATCATGGTGTTTCTGAAAGCCCAGGGAATGGCACTCATTTGTGTCTGTGATGGGCAATTTAATGTCTTATGCAAAGGTGATGATAAAGCTAAGAAACACTGTTTAGAACCATAATGAATCATATTATTTCCTCTATTTTTCATTAATAAAATAATTACTAGCTTATAGGCCATCAGCCAACACATACTAAAATGATTCCTAAACTGACAAACAGGAAATCTGCTCTTAGCTGATAATGTGCTCCTGCTGCTCTTCCATTCAACCTGTGAAACATCATACCTGCATCTTTGATTCCAGGGCATCACAATGAATGTCTTTATCTCCAGTATTAGAGCCAGACTTATAATGATTTTAAAAGCTTCATGCTTTAAAACTCATTTAAATATTCCACTTCAGAATTATTAAATTAACAAAATTTCTCTTTTGGTACAAGTCCTCCCTGGGAATATATGCTTATATATGTAAGTGTGTGTGTGTGTGTAAGTGTGTGTGTGTGTGTAAATGGCAGGGATATTATAAAAGAAGCCATTAGGGAAAAAAATAACCAATATAATTTATACAATATGTCTTTGTCTATACTAAAACATCACTTTATTATAGACAAAAGATAATTTTAGTTTTACCAGTTTGTATTTCCCATGAAAATCAAATCAAGTGATCAAGTTCATATAGCTTAATTCTGAAATGATTCCATGAAATGATTATAAGTAAATACATCAAGCATGGCATTACATACATGAAGCAAGAATTCAGAGGAGAAGTCTGGGCTGGAGATATGAAGTTGTTTGTCCTTGGTATCTAAAAGGGATTTTGAACCAAGTGAATGAATTATATCATCCAGAAAGAATGTTCTGCACAATCAGTGGACAATTCCATCCACAATATGATTTGAGTCAGACTGAACAAATCGACACAAAGTAGGGTTAGCTTAAAAATATTTATCTTTAAGGGGATATTGCTGCTTACTGCAAAATTTATAATTTTCACTGCAACTAAGTAAAGATCCTTAGAGAACACTGAATAGTTTGCTGAATGCTTAGTAGCAGTCTGAAAGTGGCTAATATTTACAGTGACTATGCAAAGACTGTATTTATGTTCACATCACTGGCAGATGATCAGAAATTCACTGTTCTCATTTTGGAAAACATATTACCAATAGAAATCATAATATAAACGGTGTTTGAATTTTCAGGTCATTTCTAAAATCTTCTAATTATATTTCCATATCATGAAACATTTATACCATTATTTGTACATGTGAAGAAAATGAAGCTCAGAGAGGCTAAATAATTTGCCTACAAATACAATGGTATATATGAGAGTACTTTATATACAACAAAGCCCTGTACAAAAGCATTATTCTTATTATTACTTTGTACATGGATTAGAGTATCTCCCTGTAACCACTTGTGAAAAGTCTCACCGATTATTTATATGAAAATGTTCATTCGCGGTAGACAGCATGTCATCTGCAGACTGTTCAATATAAACAGTGTATTTGTGTAGAGCTTTCTGTAATAAAGGAAAGAAAAGAATCACTTGTCTAAAGAGCACTTGGACCCTGCTGAGCAGTAAATGAGAAACAAGGTGAGACCTTGGTGTTCTGAGAACAGCATGTGGGAGAAGAAAATGCAGGCATGAGTTAGAAATGAGGTACAGGAAGATTCTGGAGTAAGCTGCACGGAGTTGTTCAGTGCATTTCAACTTCTTTCTTGCCTCTATAGTCCTCTCCTGTGGATTATCCCAGTGGTAGAATCATGCATTATATGCGATGACACTCAACTCTGCATTGTGCTGGGAGTGGTTCGCTGTTATTATTTGAAGATACCTTGATCTGGATTTCTGAAGACCTGAATTCAAGCTAACATTTGAGGTGTCAATGAGAATGAGTCTTGTTCCCTTTTGAGTCTCTGCTGCATCATTGGTCAAATTAGAAATGCCATTAGGTTGGAATTCGAGTTAGTCACCTGGTCAAAAATGTTGGAATGATAAGTCTGCATTCTTCATGAATTAGGGAAAATGGTCTGGGCTTTGTATAAATGTAGACTGGGGCCAAAAAGGGGGTTAGCTTAGTCTGAGTGTAGAAAAAAAGTAAAAATAAAAACAGATATTTGTCAAAGGATGAGGTCAAGAAAAGGCTGGATTCTAACAACTGGGTGGATATATCCAGAGCTAAGGAAACTCTGAGAAAAATTCGTGCGTTGAGAAATCCTTAACCCATTACATACTTGATTTTTTGCCTTTAGATTGTGGCAAAGCTTGAGGACTAAGGATGGATTTGGGTATTATGTCTGCAGGTCCCTGAAAGGCATCAGAGGATACTCACCAAGTGATTGCAGGAAATGGAGAAAGCCTGAGATTTGGTCAAACTACTGAGAAATTCTCATCTACAGAGGCATGCTGAAAAATGTATGGGAGGCCAACTCATTCTGTCAGCTAAGTCAGTCGGGAGGCAGTGAGATCTAATGAAAAGCACACCTGAGCATCTAATCCTGGATCCACTTCCAGGACCAAGAGAGACCTTGGTAAAGCCATCCTCTACTACCCTTCAATTTTCTAATCTAAAATGGGAGTAATATCCATTCCTTTTTACCTGTGAACATGTTGTGTAGATTAACATGATGGAGTTTGAAAGGTGCTATTTAAATATAATGTGTTATTAAAGTATTATCATTCTAGTTGCTGGTGATTATCTAGAAAGCTTTAAATCACCTGGTTATTTCCGGGATGCAGTTTTCATTGTCGGTTGCTATTTCTTCTTTCAAACATGTAACATTTCTTTGTCACTTAGAATAAACTTTATAGTTTTGAGTTTTGGAGTTGTGAACACAAGTCTGTGTTACATTGAATGCATTCAGAATTGTGGCAGCAAGGTTTTTAGGTGTACGTTGCTGTAGTAATTTGAAAGAGGGAATGTGGGGCATCTTTAGAATGAGTTTTTACCTCATCTGAAAATTTTTATTTTGGGGGATAAAGTAAAAAATTTGGTCAAGGCCAATGAAATTGTCATATCATCATTTAGCTAGAGATAGAATGAAATATGAAAATCCAGAGACTACTGGCATAGCAATTCAATATGCCTGGCATATGTCTGCATTGATTCTATGCATTCATGTATTTATTTTTCAGCTTTTGAAACTGTATGTCATTTCTTAGAGGATTGTCTTGTTTTTGCTGTTTTATTTACAGATATTTCTCATTCAACAACTCTGACTTATTTTTTTTTCTTTGCCACAAAAGTATATCTATTTAGGTGGAAACTCTTATAGTCTGGCCCATGTAGAATTCTTTGTAGTTCATGTGAAGCAAATGTAGCTTTTTCTAAACTTCTATTGCCTTTTGACCCCTGTATGATCAATACTGGATTGTTTTCACTTTAACATATTGGGTGGTTGAAAGAAATGTGATTGAATGTCTGTTTACTTCCTGAGCCAAGATATATCTAGCTTGTTATACAAACCAGTAGTTAATGAAACATGGGCTAGGAGATCAAGTCTGTGGATAGAAAAGCATAGCATCAAATTTTCTGAAAGTTTTAGAAAGTAATTTTAATATTAATTTTTTAGAATAGTCTTAAGATTTTCCCCCTAATTTTACTACATTTACATTCTTGATAAGGAATCAAAAGACCCATTTGCACTATTATGACTTATATTTCCCCTTCAATATCGATAGCTGATTTTTCTAAAAATATCACTGCATACTTCTTTAACATGCTGGTTATTTTACTTCCTCCTAGAACCTTTAATAAACCTCAAGTCACCTTCTTTTCATTGGTTAGTAACTTGTTATCTTGAAAGCTAATGTATACAACTTAGTAAATTTGAGAAAGTTCTGTTTTAAAAGTATTACTTTCATAATTCTCCTACTGTGTCCATATACAAGTACTTATTGACTATTTACAACAATGAATTTACTTAGAAAGCAATTGACCTAAAAACTGATTACTTTTAACTCTTGTAGACTTTCATGTTTTCATTTTCAACATGTGGTGTGCCTTTTCTTCAGCAGAACTCTCACTTTATTTTATCTATAAAGCACCCAGAGAAAACTTTCCAATATGTTTTCAATTAAAATTATTCTAGTCTTCAGTGCTACAATAAATGAGAAAAAAAGGGTCATTTCTGAGTACATGTCAAAGCTGCTGTTATTTATACAATGCTGGAACACAATGGCCCATACAAAGAAAGCAAATGGTGATGGGTTGTGCAATTTCCATTCCCTTCACCACTGAACACTGTACAATCACTCCCTTTCTTTATCTCTTGGGCATGGCCTTCCTGACAGAGATGCATATACTCTATCTCATGCAAAACTGTGGACATATTCAAGAGGTAGTGTGTTTTCCCCACTCAGCTTGTCACATGAACAATAGGGAACTTTATTATTTCTCTCTTGTCCACTATGGCATTCAAGTTCTTACCATGCCATCAACATTTTCAGTTCCTGTGATTAGCAGAAAAGAAGAAAGCTGTGTGTTCCAGCTATTGTTGAAATATTTAAAATGGCTTATAGAGATTAATTTGAAATGACACTGCAGAGCTCAACAATTCATGATGGCTATTTTCATTTATTTGACAATTTTGCATACTTCTTGCATGAAAAGGTTTCCTTGGGAAATGACCCTAGTTTATTGATTGTTATTCTAAATGAAATAAGTGTCAAAGCAAATGATGAGTGGGCCCCAACTAATGTGTAAATTACTGAGCAAGATACATTTTCAGTAAACAATTACCGGCAGATAATCAAGAAATGCAAACTGATAAATGATGCAACATTCAATCAGTTAATACTTTCCCATTATTTCTTTGCAAACTACTTTTCCTTTCCATGTGGAAATACCATATCAATGAGTTAAAACTCACTATTTGGTTTAATTGGCATGCTTACTTACCAACTGTTGCTCGTAAATTAGGATTCATGGAACATTTCTAAAAATCTGTCAAACTCTCCATTTTTAGCAAGCAAGCGTTTGTTGAGACAAACCCAAATGCTCAGTTTACTATGTGAGTTGTGATGCTGAAAAGCTGATGTAGTGTCATACCAGCTGCTGTGGGTAGCTATTTATTAGAAAATTGTTAGAGTATGTGTGATTCTAAAAGTGTCTCTTGCCTTTTCAAAATATACTGTTGTTTTTTAAAAAAGTACTTTATATCTTCTATGTGAACAGTTTGTCATCTTTATTTATGACAACCTATAAAATAACTACACCAACACCATTTCTCTTCCATGTCCTTGAGTCTCGCCTCTGCTTTCTCATCTATACTCTCTGTTCAAAATACAGCTTCCAAAATGCCACTATTTTTATCATAATATCACTTCAATTGGTAATGTTTCATTGTTTTTTTTCTATATGAAGTTGTAAGATCTAGATAAAATGTTTTAAAAAATGGTGAAACATATGACTTTTTTTTTCCACTTGATGCCAAATATCCAGATGCCTGGTGTTAGATACACAATTGGAATGAGTGACCCAATTTTTCATTTCATCTGGACATCAGGATTAGAGAGGGGAAGAGAGACCGAACATGAAGCTATTTTCTTGTTATTCAAGCCAGTTATCTCATCCTTTCCTTACCCCTCTGTCTGTTCTTTTCCATTTCTGATCTTGTTATTAATTTCCTGAAATTACTGAATACTCAATCAATTTACCAGGTCCCAATTACTCTTAAACCTCTGTAGAATGCATAGCATAATAGAAATTTGTGAAATGTGGGAATCTTCATCTGGTGATGTGTATTTTTAGGATGAGATTATCAAAACATCTAATACTCAATCACATGATAATATTGCATATTTATGGATGCGAAACAGTGTAATTTAAGCTGAATACATATACACTAATGGAAGAAGTTTGGTTTAAATTGTTTTTTAAATTGCAAATTATAGTTACTGTTGGTAAAAGGTAGCTGAGCAGTTATTTAAAGTGAAACCGAATTTTCAGTCCCTGGTAGTTGTGAAGAATCATGGTTATTCAGAAGGAAAAAAAAGATGAAGGGCTGGAGCATTTTTACATTTTTTCCTATCTATAGTATAAAGTATTAAAATTATATGAATTTATTTATTGTACCAGTTGTCTGGTCCAATACTATAAGGGTCATTTACTGGTCATGGAATTGGATGGAATTATCTGTACTGTTCCCTTACTACTATTATTGCTACTCCATTAGGAGTCCAGAAAGGAGAATGTTTTAAGAGTTATTGGTATTAACTGTCAGCGCTGGGAATCTTAGCACATCAGAATACAGTGAAATATACATACAGTGGTAGTGAACCAATTCTTAGGTGTCAGATTTCTAGGCTTCATTTTAATATAATACTTCATGATGTCCCCTTCCTCCCTCTCTCCTGTCCCCCTCCCTACTTCCCTCCTACTCCTTCTCTCCCTGCCTTCATTTCTCTTCTCTCCCTCTATGCCTCCTTTTCTCTCTTCCATTCATTTATTTCACAAATGAGGTAGAGCAGAAATTGGCTACTCAGACTCATCATTGAATACCACCTCCATCTCTTCTCTCCACAGCCTATGTTCACAATTTCAGTAGAATAAAAAAGTGTTGAGAGTTGTCACTTGGCTATTTATTTCAAAAAAGGGAAACTTTGGGAAAATTTTATTCTCTAAGTTAAATAGAGGGTGCTCATTTTACCTTGCTTAATGTTTAAGTCTGACAAATGTATCTTGTCTGCCTGTGGTACTTGTCTTCTACTTTGTAAACATTTCATAGCTTAGTTTTTCCCCTAAGGACATGGCAAGTTATTTTTAGCTGTTACTAGTAATCTATATTGTAATTTGTTTAGATACAGTCATCTCAGTTCTTTTCTAACCTTTATTATCACAGTGGTAGGAGTGGTTAAACACCGTGAAAGGAGTGGAATCTTTCCTGGTGACATCAGCAGTCAGCTAGATGTCACCTCACCTCCTTACCTGGGAGGAGGAAAATGTCCTGGAGGAAATATAAGGGGACTCTCATCTTTGGAGGTGGATCTAGTTAAGAAGGTAGAATCCAATCTGATTAAATACTTATGCCATTTGTTCTCTCCATGAGGGACCACATTTATTTTCTTGGGAAAAGCATAATAAGAAGGGAATATGAAATTTATTCCAGTCTCAATTTTGTCTTTGTAAATCCAGCCCTTGGACCTAAGGTAGTTAGGTATTTTTGCACATTATTTTAATTTTTGATAGAGCAAAGTCTATTATGAAATGGCTCATGTTAAGACCCTAGAACATCCTTGTGACTTTGTTTCCTTTCCAGCAGTCTTATCCAAAAAACAGTGTTAATTCCTGGAAGAGCTGCCTGTGATGGTATTTTTTTCAGGGTTGAAAAAAACCCAGAGTCAATGTACTTTGTTTGAATTGTGTGCTTGTTATATATATATATCAGGTTGTAAAGAGTGAGCCTACTTGATCATTCTTATTTATGAAATGAGAATAAAAAGAACATCATAAAGAAATGAATATATGTTTTTATTTTCCAAATAGTTAAATCTTTGGAAATAATCTTTTGCTAAAATGGGAGAAATAAATTTCACAAATTGAATATATATTATCTGATGCTATGCAATGTAAAGTCAGATTATTCCTTGGAAAAATTATGTACTTTGTTCAGACAACAATTTTAATCACTTACATGTGACCACAGCATAAGTGTTTGGTTTCATACCATTTTTCTTACCTTTTTCATTCTAAGCAGCAGATTTGTTGGCTGGTGGATCATGGTACAAATAGAAGTGCACAGAGAAGTTAAGTAAAAAACACCTGAGTGTTAACATAACTCAGAGACAGCAAACAATCAACTCTACAGTTGACTTTCCTTTGTCTTTCTTCTAACCTTTGTCTACCACATTGTATGAAGGGGTAAAACATCATTGATAAGATCTAAATGAAAAGCTTCATGAAATAAATGAGTCTAAAGGAGGATTTAAAAGGACTTTTCAGTAGCAAAATGTGACTGTTTTAACAGCAGAAAATCCTCAGTCTTCCTTGAGTTGAAAGATTACATAAAAGAAAAGCTACTTTTCTTCATTTTAAAATCTGGTGGAGTTTACTTTTAAAGGAAAACTATGAATGCAATTATTAAAAATTCCAGCCTTTAAATTTTATGACACAGTAAATACATTTATAATTTGGGAAATATTTCTTTTCTTATTCAGAGTTGTCAGTTTATAAGACCTTGAAATCTGAATTAAGTAAAAATGGAAATTTTTTTCTTATTTTTTCTTCTCTCTTTGTTTTTCCTGAAGAGCAAGTGGATTTAGGGATTGGGGTTTATTGGTTAAAAAAGTGTAAATAAAGTCTCCAAAAGTGACCTATCACAGTTTGATATCAGTCAGAAGCTCCTGTCCTTCAAGGACATTTGTGCATGTTTATACCACAAGAAATTATCCATATGGGTCATATGTTTTTTATTATTTTGGTAATGATTGCCTCTAACCAACATTAATTGTCTACATATATGTGGGTTTTATATATATTTGTATATATTCTAACAACTTTTACACATTTAAAATGTTTGGTCACTATTACTTCCCATTGAGTTTTAGCAGTGCTAATTGACTAACATGTATCTAGCAGATATATCTAGGAACAGGTACTGCATCTAGCAGTATAATTACATAACATGACTAATTGATATTCATTTCCTTTTACTGCTGGAGGAAATCCTAACAACTTCCATACTCACCAGGAAGGCCCCAGTTTAGTGCTGATTGTTAATAAATGCTCCCATATACCTGGTTTTATGGTTGGGAAGAAATTGTTTCTCTCAAGGGTCCCATTTCTATAAACCTCCTTTAAACTAGTAAGGAGAAGTGTATAGGCAAAACTCAAGTTACTCCAAATATTTGGTCTAGAATTTGCTTCTGAAATCCAGTGGATATTAGAAGTAAGGATTTTAAATCCCCTGGGTACAATAGGTTACTATTAAATTTGTGAATGTTTTAAAAGGATTTAGCTCAGATAAAAATCCTTAATTTTCTATTTATATCTCAGACTTAAGTCTGAAAGGCTAGCTAAATTTCATGACAAATTCCTTAATTATTTTTAAATGTGCTCTTAAAGGTTTTTTAACCATATTTAATAATGATAACATCTATTTAGAGTAAGGATTTGATAAAGTTCCATTTTGGATTTACTGTATAGCTTTATTCTCTCAATTTGATTAAAAAGTGCTTCTTTTAGTGGCTTACCAAGCTCACCTAGAGAAATGCTAGAAAGAATATAGCTCTGGCCCTGTATGTCCCAGAAACTAATTGTTCTCTTTAAAAGGTAGTTTTGTGGTCTTTGATTCAAATTAATATCTCATAGGTAGGGGTTTATACTTGGTTTATTTTGGGTTAAATATAACTCTTGAGTTTGAAATAAAAAATGTTTCCTGAGAAAAGCTTGTAAAATATTTTGGGCAGTTTTAATAGTGCTGTTCAAGAGAATCAGAAACATATGGGTTCAGATTTCTCTAAAAACACATGGTTATATGTATTTGGGAAGACAATTTGGGGTTTTATTATACCCCAAACTTAAGATATGTGGCTTCGGGAAAGAGTTTCAGGTGCATAAGAGTGTTCTCTGTAAAGCTGTGTTCACTCATCCCTTACAGAAAACCTCATCAGCAAGACCTGGTTAATATTTCTATGTTTGGGGAAAAAAGCATGGTGTGAATTTAGGTTTCATGCCACAAGTGGTCTCAATGATTGTCACAAAAAGTTTTGTTTAACCAATGTTTTGCCCTATCTTTCTGATGGTGAAATATTTTCTAGTACCTTGAACCATTTGGTTTTTAAAGGACCTCACCATTGATAAAATGAAATCTGTAATTCGCTCATTGAACCTCACTTTCTTATTCTGTCATGTAAGAATGAGCTGGGCCTGACCACATGGACTGGTCTTGGGTTCAAAGATGGGAGAAAAGAATGCTTCAGACTCAAAAGGTTTACTTTAATTCATTTTACAATCAAACCAGCAAATAGGCAAGACAGAGACAAAAAAAGATCATGGACAAAGATGAGTATATGCAACCATCTGATGTTATTTTTTTCTTAGTTTTTTATAAATATGGTCATGATCTGTGATTTGCTTAAGTTTTTGAGGACTGAAAAATCTCCAGAGCAGAGAAACCAGAGCTTGCAGCTTTTTATAGATTTACTGTATTTGAGGGGGTCAAGGAAGTCCACATCAGCAATTAATGTTTCACCTTATTCCATATTATAAAAATTCTTGCTACACCATAGTTCCCTATTTCCTATTTTATTTATTACTCTGTTGGGAACCTACTTAAGGTCTCTATGTATCTGATCCTTCCTTAGCTTTCCAGAGGTTGGGTTAGATTTTTAGAAAATAAAAATAAGGTCCATTTCAGATTTAAACCCGTGATATATTAAACCTGAAATTATCTCATGATATGTCCACTGAGAGCTTCTTCATAAAAAATCATGACATTCGCTTTGATGGACCCAGAAAAACATGTTTTAGGAGCAAATGACATTTTAATTTCTAAACAAGCTGGAAAGATGTGATTCATTGAATTCTGAGTGTGTTTTAAACTGAAGTGCTTCATTTATTTGAAGGATAAAAACACTTGGCTAATTTGGCATGGTAGAAGAATTGAGGTGGTGCTACATAGAAGGAATTTTTCAAATACTGGAAAAATGGTCAAGTGTCAACACTTTGGTCTTTAACTATTAAAAATATTTTTGTTTTTCTGAATGCATTTCCTGCTTGTCTAACATCTTTATAGATGAAGGACAATCTGATCTCTTCAACAGTCTCATGGTCAGTATTACAAATGTAGGAAAAACTGAAAATCTATTAAAAGTATCCAGTTATCTAGCCCTGGCTGGTGTAGCTCAGTGGATTGAGCGTGGGCCTGCCCAGTCAGGCCACATGCCTGGATTGCAGGCCATTTCCCAGCCGAGGACGCACAAGAGGCAACCATACATTGATGTTTCTCTCCCTCTCTCCTTCCCTTCCCCTCTAAAGATAAATAAAATCTTTTTTTAAAAAAAGAATAATATTAAAAAAGTATCCAGTTATCTAATTATTCTGATGACACACACACACACACACATATATATATATATATATATATAAAATAGGTTATAATAACTTGACCTAAGTTTTCTCTGTTGCTTGAAACAAATATCTTTTGCCCATTTTTGAATAAGGTGGTTCATTAAGAAGGAAGAAAATACTTATTTCTTATCCAAGGAGAGGAAACTGAAATTTATATTTCTAAGGATTGGAGCATCCCTATGATAAGACATCAGATTCTTCTTGATGGTCATTAAAGACAATCAGAATATTTTGTTAAAGAGCTTCTTTCTTCAAGATCTCAAAAAGGGAAAGCAGCTCAGGGAGAGGGACAGAGATTAGGGCACTAACTGGAAGTGTGAACAATAGTGGTGCTGGCTTGGGAGCCTGTGTTTGTCTTCTTAGGCTCGCATAACAGAAAATCATAGATAGAGTGACTTAAGCAACAGAGGAACATTTTCTCACAGTTTTGGAGTCCAGAAGTCCCAGATCTAGGTACCAGCAGGGCTGGTTTCTGGTGACCTCTCTACTTGACTTACAGATGGCCACTTTCTCATTGTCTTTACTCTGCATGCTGTACTCCTGGTGTTTCTCTTTTTCTTCTTCATTTTTTAAAATTTTAATTGTTATTCAAGTACAGTTTTCTGTCTTTTACTCCCATCCCAGTCCACCCCCCATCAGTGCTCCCCACTTCCTTCCCATTTCCATCCCCCTTAGTTTTTGTCCATGTGTCCTTTATACTTGTTCATATAATCCCCTCCCTTTTACCCCTGAAATTCCCTCCCCTCTCCCCTCTGGATACTGTCATCCCATTTTCTATTTCAATATCTTTGGTTATATTTTGCTTGCTTGTTTGTTTAGATGCTTAGGTTCCTGATAAAGGTGAGATCATATGGTATTTGTCTTTTACCACCTGGCTTATTTCACTTATCATAATGCTATCCAGTTCCATCCATGCTGTTGCATAGGGTAGGAGCTCCTTCTTTCTTTCTGCCACATAGAATTCCATTGTGTATATGTATCATAGTTTTTTGATCCATTCATTTACTGATGGGCACCTAGGTTGCTTCCAACACTTGGCTATTGTAAATTGTGCTGCTATGAACATTGGGGTGCATAGGTTCTTTTGGAATGGTGTTTCAGGGTTCTTGGGA